>RPOG01002752.1:0-82240 GCA_008086565.1 Thalassoma bifasciatum
CTGACTACAGAGCAAAGGGGGGTCGAATCCGTCAGAGGGAGCCAACAGACCCCTTCACGAGCACCTCCACTCCTGTCAGCAGTCAGAGTAAGAGCAGCGAGGCTTCAGGGAAGCACCCGGTGAAGGCCGACAGTGAGGAGGAGAAACCAGGCAAACAGAGTGATCTGAGCTGGGCTCCAAAGGTATGAAGGGTTAAAATGTTCATACGTTTAGTGTTTCCTGATGACAGCTCTCTTATAACAATTCCCTCTGTGTGACCCGGAGAGAGAAGAGAAAGTATCTCACCTCCTCTGTGACTTTTCTGTCCTCAGCTGGACTGTCTGACCCCTGTCAACCATCAGAGACTGTGTGTGCTCTTCAGCAGCTCCTCAGCTCAGTCCAACAACGCTCCGAACCCCTGTGTCAGCCCGTGGTGAGATCATCAGATCAGATACATGAATGAAGGAGAAAAACTTTTGTTCTTCATGATGTGGTTTTTAAATTTTCTGTCTGCTTTCAGGATCGTCACCATGGAGTTCTATGGGAAGAACGACCTCTGCCTCGGTGTATTCCTGGAGAGATACTGTTTCAGGTATGACAGAAACTTAACGGGACTGTGAGGACTTTCTAAGTGATTTTCAAAATGTCTCATTTCTAGATATATGCCTGATTGTAACCCAAGAGTTAAAATGAGATTTTCAGCAACAAAACAGGTTGTTTCTAGTCACTATTTCTCAGTTTCCTGGTTGGGTCGGACTGGACTGGATTGATTTATAGCAAGTCAAAGTCTCTATGACAACACCACGCCAGCTGACAAAGTTTAGCATTGAGAAGAGAGATTTGTGTTTCTCTACTGAAAACAATTTCTGTGATTTATTTTGTAGTTATAGTGGAAACAGGAGCTGTGCTGTTTGACAGAAAAGGGACAGAAGAGCAGAAGAAAGATAAACATGAGAGTGAAAGAGTTAAAGTGTAAAATGGACCAAAGGCTAAAACATGATCTTAGGGTTACAGACACGTCAGACACGTCGCTGTGAGTAGCTGTAAAGTTGCCAGCTACTAAACTACGCTACAAACTTACCAAGTTTGCTTGTCGATACGCTTCAAACAACTTAGTAAATGTTGATAAACTCATTACCTCTTTGCATTGTATCTAGTATAAAGTTGTCTGGAGCAAAGAAACGTGTTAAAAGGAAGAACCAATCTCTATTCCTCTTTCAAAACAAATACACGTGTCACAACAGTTTGCACAATTACCACTCACCACCAATCTTAAACCCTGACAGAACACAAAGAATTATAGTTAAAGTTAATTTATTTTTAAAGTAGGGACAAAACATATGGACATATACATGTAAATATGCAAGGTTATAGCCAATGGCTAATTTCCATCTTTAGTCCCTGTTACAGGTTAAAATCAACAACATAAGATAAAATAACAAATATAAAAGTTTAGGCACGGTTGTGGAAACAGTGTTGTTCTTCCAATAGCCAGACTTTAAGATGTTTGGAAAAAGAAGTCGGGAGTTCACGGATTGTGTTTGGTATTGAATTCCAGGTGTGAGAGGCCCAAACAGAAAAAGTCGCTTGACTGAAGGCACTCTTTCTAAAAGGAACCACACAGTCACCTCTTGAACCAGCTCTTGTTGATCTGTTTGAGTTTTTTTTAATTGCTCTAAAGCAGCCACACAAGGCTTAGAAAAAACACTGTTAAGTTGAAAAGTTTCACAAGGGACGTTGGCTGACTCTCTGCAGCTGAATCCTCACATCAGAGAACAAATAAGACTGAGTAGAAAACAGCTCTGACCCAGCAGCTCCTTCCAGGTGCTGCAGATCCTGTAATCAGCTCCACTCTCACCCATACTCACACACAGGCACAGACACACCCACATGGGAACATATACTTTAATGTGGGTTTGTCTGTATCTTTCCACCCTCAGGCCTTCGTACCAGTGTCCCAGTGTGTTCTGTGAGACTCCCATGGTGCATCACATCCGGCGGTTCGTGCACGGCAGTGGCTGTGTGCAGATTGTGTTGAAGGAGCTGGACTCCCCCGTGCCTGGATATCAGCACACTATACTCAACTACTCCTGGTGCCGCATCTGCAAACAGGTCAGCAAGAAGAACCACGTTAAACACCAGATCTCAGCTCCTCTCTGCTGTAATGTTTGATGAGGAGTAGAACAGATCATGAACAGCATTGAAACGTCCATGCACTCCAACCGTGCTACACGTGTTTTCTTCTCCTGCTTACTGAATGAATACATGAAAGAGTTATTCAGTCTAACTCTCTAACCTCCTCTCATTGAAGGTAACTCCAGTGGTGCCTCTGTCCAACGACTCATGGTCCATGTCTTTCGCCAAATATTTGGAGCTTCGTTTTTACGGCCATCAGTACACGAGGAGGGCCAACGCTGAGCCCTGTGGACACTCCATGCACAAAGACTACCATCAGTACTTCTCCTACAACCAGATGGTGGCGTCCTTCAGGTGCATTATTCCTACAGTACATTTAGAAGGACAGAAACCTTCCAGTAGAAACTTTTCTCTGTGTGGACAGAAGCTGTCTCTTTGAGAACAAGAGCTTAAAGATTCTTTTCTTTCTTCATGTGGAGTTTTACTCTCTCTCCTTCTTTAGTTACACCACCGTGAGACTGTTGGAGATTTGTCTTCCTCGTCCCAAGATCTTCATCAGGAACCAGGGGCCTTTAAAAACCAACCTTCAGCAGGACCTGAAGGACTTCTCTCAAAAGTAGGAGACTTCGTAAAAAAACTGGCATCAATACATTATTGAAAGACTCTTTAGTTTAGTTAAGTTTAGTTTAGTTAAGTTTATTCACACACATCAACCTTGGCTAACACTGATACACACACATGCATACATATACATATACACATACATATACATATACATATACAGATACATAAGTACAATAGATTTCACAGTGGATGTGTGGAAAGGGTGACCCCAAAGAAGCTATTTAAAGCTTGTAACAGGGGGCCCATTTTCCCACAAATAAAGCAGGAGCACACAAGTAAAATAGATTTAGATTTATAGAGTGGAAAAAGAAAGTCAGAATCAGAGGATAAATTTCTGTTTGAAGCATGACTGCACCTTCTTTGTTCACCTCAGCACAGTAACCCTGTTTACCTCCCCTCAGAGTGACTCAGGTGTACTTGGCCATAGACGACCGCCTCACCTCCCTAAAGACCGACACCTTCAGTAAGACTCGAGAGGAGAAGATGGAGGACCTGTTTGCTCAGAAAGACGTAGGTGTTTCTCTCCTGCTTTGTCTGAATCTCTTGGTGTGAGGCAGGTTCACTCTCATCGTGATGTTTCTTTTCGTGCAGATGGAGGAGGCAGAACTGCGGAGCTGGATCGATAAGCTCCAGGCTCGGCTCCAGGCCTGTGGGTTAGATTCTCCTCAGCAGCTGCAGGCGGTTCTGGAGTCTTTGGTGATGAAGAAACAAAGTTTGTGCGAGATGCTGCAGTCCTGGAACGCACGGTGGGACTCCTTAAATTATGTTTGAACAGGGGAGTGAATAATAAAGTAGAGAAGTACAGCTCTTAATCTTAATGCTGCGTCTATCTGCAGACTGCAGGATCTGTTCCAGCAGGAGAAAGGCAGGAAGCGTCTCTCTGTGCCCCCGAGTCCAGGCCGGGGAGGTAGACAGACCAACACTGAAGAGAGCAAGGTCAGAAACATTTTCAATCATCACCTTTACCGACTGGCTCTTTATCTATCGTCTCCAGTAACAGAGATCTCACCTGTTTGTTCTTGTTTGTAAAAATGTCACAGGGTAACCTGGACTCCTCTCCTCGTAACCCCTCACCTGTAGTGCAGAACGGTGACAAAGGTGAGCTCTCAGACTTTAATCCAGGGCTGTGAACCAATTCACAGAACGACAACTAGAAACTGTTGAGTTGTCATGTTTGGAAGCAGAACTAGAACATGAACAGCATTGGAAACTAGTTATTACTGGTATTTTCTCATTCTTGAAATGTCTGTCATGTTGGTCATGTAGCCCAAACGCACCAACTTCCTGTGTTGCTCCTTCACGCTCTGGCCAACTCATGCCGGCTACAAGACAGAGTAGAGAGAATTCAGCTTCTACAGCACATGAGAAGAGATCAAAAAATATTTATATGACAGGAATATTGGATATTGGATCCAACTGGTTTGAGAATGTTACAATGCTGTTTCTGTGCGTAATGAACCAATTGGGAAAGAATTCTGGTTCAAAGCTCTGTTTAATTCCTCTATTTTTTATGTCATACCCAACTGTATCTCTCACTCTGATGTGTTTTTTCTCACAACAGAGGACCGTCACCTTTGCCCCATGCCGTCCACCTCCTCCTCCCTGCTGCCGTCACCTGGAGACCCCGCAGCTGAACCCGTCACACCCGGTCCTTCTTTCTCTGAGCCGGACTCTGTCAGCATCCCAGAAGGTAGGAACAGACTGACCTCCTGTAGCTCACAGCTCCTTTAAAGCTAAACACCAATGGGTGACCTCCGTCTTTTTGTCCTCAGACGTGTTTGATGGACACCTGCTGGGCTCCACTGACAGCCAGGTGAAAGAGAAATCCACCATGAAAGCCATCCTCGCCAACTTTCTGCCTGGCAACAGCTATAACCCCATCCCCTTCCCTTTGTGAGTAAAGACGTCATGTGTGTGAGTGGAAATGTTATGATCAGTGAAAGACCCCTCTCTGATGTCTCTCTGATTCTTTGTGGGTTTTCACAGTGAACCAGACAAACATTACCTGATGTACGAACATGAGCGGGTTCCAATCGCCGTCTGTGAGAAGGAGCCAAGTTCCATCATCGCCTTCGCTCTCAGGTGAGTCCTCTCATCCCTCAGTCTGAGGCCCCGTTTACACGACAACATTTCACAACGTTTCATCCTGGAGCACATGAAAACGCAAGGGAAAAAAATCTGTGTCTACATGGAAACGCTGAGGGACTTAAAACGCTGTAGTACGCATGTCAGGCCTGAATATGGCGATATAACTGTAGAAGCCGTATACATGACAACAGTAAAGAGGCTGAAGAAGAGGTGAGCTGATCATCTGGAGTTTATATTAAAAACTTCTTCTCTATTTGCAGAAATAGTGCAATAAGTGCAGACAGTTAGTAGATTCAGCAGCAGAAGAACAAAACGGTAGGTTGTTGTTGTAGTTCAGTTTGTGCCTGGTACAGTGGAGGCTCATTGAGCACACGCAGAGCTGAACGTTACGTCAGGGCTGAAAGATTTATCGTTTTCTGATCGAAATCGCGATTTCAGACATCACGATCATGTGATCGCCAAAACTGCAATTTTTTTACTCCTGACTGACCCAGGATCTTTAGTGTCAGCTGTTTCACACACACGTGTTTAAGTGTAAAACTGTTTGGAAAAATCCTTTTTTTTCCCCTGGGATTGTTGAATTTGGGTTTTCTTATCACTTATTTAATTTTGTTTTTTTCTTCTAATTGTTTTGTATTTTATTTTATTTTTTTAACATAAAACAGTTATTTTGGACTAAATTAATTTTAAAAGTTAAGAGTCAAAGATGGCTTTCTTTGTTCTTCAGTTGTTATAACTAAAAATACAATTGAAAAGTCCAGTTTAAAAAATAGCCAGAGTTGTATTTAAGGTTCAGACTCAGCCTAATTCTGACTTCTCTTAAAACCCTTAGTCAAGCACCTCCACTATTTATCTCAAAATCATCTTCTTTTTTTCAAAATTTTGCCTTTTATTTATTAACTTTGTCTTTATTTCTTAGTAGTTTCGACTTAAACCTTAGAGTTTTGACTTTTTATATCAACATTTCTGCTTTTTGTCTCAAATTTGCCCTTATTTCAAAATTTTGATGCTTAATCTCAAAAATTTGACTCTTTATCTTCGACATTTGCCTTTATCTTAAAATTTTGACCCTTAATGTGAAAGTTTAGACTTTTTTCACATAATGTTGGAATAGATACATAAAATTTGGATTTTTTTATCTCAAAACATTGAGTTTTTGTCACAGATTTTATTTTTCAAAATTTGCACTTTTCATCTTAAAATATTGACCTTTTATCTAAAAGTTAAAAAAAATTCTTGCCTTCAATTTTCATTTTCATCCTTGCGTAACAGTAAAAACTTTTGATGTTTCGATGGTTTTTATGTAATTTTATGCCAAGTTTGTAAATGTTACTGGACGTTTGGAAAACTTCACTAAAGCTTGATTTAAATAAAATTGTAAATCTAATTGAAATTGCAATATCTGCCAGAAAAATCGCAATTAGATCTTTTTCTAAAATCGTTCAGCCCTATATGACTTCATCATTTCCAGGTTTTCTCCAACTTAGTGTTTACATGGAGACATTAAAAAGGCGTTTTGGAAAAGTTCCACTCTGGCGTGCGTTTCCAAAAGTTTGTGTTTTCGGTCGGCTGTTTCCATGTAATCAGGAGGCTAAAACGCAACAATGCTTTTGCGTTTCACCCGAGAACCAACGGGGGCCTGAGTCTTAAGAGTCCTGTTCATGTCTTGTTATACTTTACATTACTTATAATGTCCCTGTGTCTTCAAATGCTTTTCAGCTGTAAGGAGTACAAAACATCTCTGGATGATCTGTCCAAAATGTCCAACACGGGCGGGGACGAGGCTACACAGGTGATCAGGTGAGCAGGAGTCTGAAGTATCAAGAACCTGAGATTTCTGAAGTGTTTAACTTATACAGAGAGGTGGATCTGGATCAGTTTGCACACAGAGCTGAAATTATTTCTCTTCTCTTCAGCGGTGGAGAGAGTCGAGCCAAGAGCAGCCCGGCCAGACCCAGCGAGTCGACCTTGTCTCAGCCGAGCAGGAACAGTGTGGACGTGGATCCTCTCAGTGAGTCTTTGGATTCATTTTAACCTTCACAGCTTTACTTAAATCATGCTCCAGATTAATGCTCCACTTCTTTCTGTGCAGAGGATTCAGATTTAGGAGACAAGCAGAAGAAACAAACCCTGAATCCACACATTGAGCTACGTGAGTGTTTCTGTCCTCAAAGAAGTCATGTCGGTATGAACTTACCATATTTATTCTCCTCCTCAAAATGTAAATAATCTTACTTTTAAAGAGTTCTCCGATGCCAACGCCAAGTTTTACTGTCGGATCTACTACGCTGAGGAGTTTCATAAGATGCGTGAGGAGATCATGGAGAGTCCAGAGGAGGATTTCATCCGCTCACTGTCACACTGTGTCAACTGGCAGGCCAGAGGAGGGAAGTCTGGAGCTGTTTTCTACGCAACAGAAGGTTAATACGCTCACTGTCACACCCAAGACAGAAGACAGAGAAAAAGTGTCCTGTCTACTTTAAGCTCCAGATATCACAGAGTTTTGGATCTGTCACTAAAAACACTTGAATGATGTTACAAAACAGTGAAAAGTAGAAAACCAGCATGTTTAGGATCCTCTCTGTGACAGTAACCTGACCCGTCTCCTCTTTGTCCCTCAGATGACCGGTTCATCCTGAAGCAGATGCCCAGACTTGAGGTGCAGTCGTTCCTGGACTTTGCTCCTCACTACTTCACCTACATCACTGGAGCCGTGCAGCAGAAGGTACGAGAGGAGACGCACAGATTAGAGGAGGTTGGGTCGGTGTTTCCCAATTTTTTTTTCCACTTTTTTAGTGAGGACGAGCCACGGCGACCCAACCCAAAATATGTCCCATCTAATAATGTACCAGTTTGTTTGGCCTAATATTTTTTATAATATTTTTAAACACATTAACAGGTCCCCTGATTTAATTTCACACCTTCAACAACAACAAAAAAATTACACAGTTTTAAGAGCTTACTTTAAAACTCAACAATCACAGTATGAAGTGCCTGTACACTGAGGGTTTAACGAATAAGTTCTCACTTCATTCTGAGAAGAAAACAAACTTTCACTGATACGAAAAATAATAATTTTTGTGGACAAATTCAGCTCACCCAGCAAAACATCAAACATTACAGAACACAAAATCAATTTAACCTCAGGGGCCTGTACTACGAAGCTGGATTAACACATCCAGGATCTTTTACTTTGGATTGACTTGAGACAATCGCAGTCTGGATAATCTGTACTACAAAGCTGGATATCAACGCTCTGAGTCAATTCAGGATTTCCAGTCTGGATCATTGTGCGCTCACATCAAAGAGGTGGAGTTCGCAACATCAGACCAGTCACAAACAGAGAAACGGGTGAAACCCTGCAGGGCAACCTTCTTGACTATGGAGGAGCAGACAATTGTTCTTCAAAAATAATTAACAAATAAAATATTCTGTAAACACATCATTCAGAAAAAGAGCGACTGTTACTGCAGCAAAAATCAGGATTGTCACCGGACAATATACTCTGATCATTTCACTTTATTACAGCGCAGAGGTTTGGGGCAGAACTCATCCTCAGTTCTCTTTGTTTTATATTTTAAATGAAGTTATTTTGAGGATCAGCTCCCTGTATGAGCACTTTTTTATTGGAATATTAATTTCTCACCGTGACGGTGTTACGAGTTGTTGTGGATTCACGTTTCTGTAGTTACACCACGACCATTATAATTAACTTTATTATTTCAGAAGTACCAGACTGCAATGTTACATTTGTAACGTGACTCAATAGCAGAGTCAATTCTTTATCTTTCGCAGACTGTTAAAAAATTATTTCCAACACACCTTCCAAGACAAAAGCAACACTGTTGCCGCAGTAAGTGCATAAATTTGAGAGAGTCTACAATATCAATTCATCAGAAAACATAAACAGATGACACTGATTAATTTCACTTCATTACACACAGAGGTTTGGAGCAGAGCTCTACCTCAGTGCCCATGTCAGCGTGTTTTGAGTTTGAACATTAATTCCTCACAGTGACTGCGTAAAAAGTACTTGTAAGTATCCATAAAATCTCATTTCTGCAGTAAAACTGTGTAAATTATTATGAACCTTAATATTTCAGATGTGTGTAACAGCGGTGCGTTACATTTGGAACATATGACTCTGTTAGTTGACAGACGCTTGTGCTGGACTCAGTGTTCTCTGCTTGGTACCATCAGGTTTACAAACCATGAAGGGGTCACTCCACTCCGCTCTAATTTTCACACTTCACACTCTGCACTTTTGGCCTTTGGTAGCCACTTGGTCTGGAACAACACATTTATTTTTTATTAGTCAGGCATCCATGACGGTGACTTTTTATACAGTCATTTTTGTTTTTGCTTCAATACAGTGGCGAGGGCACATGTGACATAGCAGAGTTTGCTTGGCAACCAATAAAACAATCTCTGGTGACCCACCCATGAGTCAGGACCCAAACTTCAGGAATGACTGGGTTAGAGGCTAGTTGAGGTAACTAACAGCTGGTTTTGTTCCACAGAGGCCGACTGCGCTGGCAAAGATCCTTGGAGTTTACAGGATCGGCTACAAAAATTCTCAGAACAACACAGAGAAGAAACTGGACCTACTTGTCATGGAAAATCTTTTCTATGGACGCAAGATGGCTCAGGTTAGACTCTGAACAAAGACCTTTGGGTTTCAGTTTCTCAAACAGGCAGAAAGAGACTTTGTATGACATTCCTGTCTTCCTTCAGATCCTCTGTGATGGTGTGTGTCTCCTTCTTTCTGCAGGTGTTCGATCTGAAAGGCTCTCTGAGGAACCGCAACGTGAAAACGGACTCCGGGAAGGAGAGCTGTGAGGTGGTTCTGCTGGATGAGAACCTCCTGAAGCTGATCCACGACAACCCGCTGTACATCCGCTCCCACTGTAAGGCCATCCTGAGGGCCGCCATCCACAGCGACGCCTACTTCCTGTCCAGCCACCTCATCATCGACTACTCGCTGCTGGTGGGGCGAGACGACACCACCGACCAGCTGGTGGTGGGGATAATAGGTGAGGGGACGGCTGAGGGGTTGATATTTCTTCTGTTAACCCTTTGAGGCCTTGCCCTAAGACATCTACCTGGACCATTTTGCTTATCTTGACCATAAAACGGTCAAAAAATGTCCTGTGCATAAGTGCTTGGGCCCATTTTTTCTGGAATACTTTGAACTTTCTATATTAGGCTCACCCAGCACAAAGAAGACTTGAAACACATTTCTGAGACCGCAGAAAGACTTTATGCTCTATTTTACGCACGACGCGTCACACACACATTCTTGTATACAGTACAAACACAGGACGTTACTCAGTTCTGAAAAGGTTACTAAGTATCGTCAACATTGCTATACGTTCATATTGCAAAAATAAGACTTTGTACATCCTTCCAAAAGAGTCACCACCATTGACTGTATATAGAATGGACAGCGAGCTTCCGCCTGTCACTGTTCTACGATTTTGAAGCCAAAAAACCCCGTTTCTCTAGCCGCCATTGTGCAGCCAGAGTCTGCGCGGTAGAGAATTTCCGGTGGAGCCAAGTAAAAAAGAGAAATAAAAATATTTATTTCTTCTTCTTCAGAAGGTTTAGTCTCCTTTTGGCTCTTTCCCGAAGTTTCTTATATCCCCGATAAAAAATACTCACGAACGGCAGCTGTCAACTATCGTAAAACAAAACTTATATCGCGGTTTTTAACGTCCAATAACTAATGAGAAACTAACTTCTCAGAAAAAAAACACCTGAACACCATGCAGCCAGATGACATCATCATACTACCTTAGCGCGAGGATGAGAGAAACGTTTCTACGAGGTATCGTAATTTTTTTAAGTTTTCCCGGCTCATATCTGGAATACATGGGGAGGCGGGGCTTATGACCTATACTGCAGCCAGACACCAGGGGGCGGGGCATCTGCTGGAGGCTTCAGTTTGAGCCGAACGTTGTTACGTCCACTCATTATACTGTCTATGGTCACCACACAATACAGGCATCAAATTACGCATATGAAGTAAAAACCAGACAGAGAAAGCTTCATTCACCCCATCTAACATTACCTTTTCTCTCATGTGGTTGCTTCTTATTTTTCTCAGGGTCATGCAGAAGCTCCAGAGGAGGTTTTATAACTGAGGATGATCTCCTTTTTGGCATTTTTGGAAAAACTCTGCTCTCTTTTCTCCTTGTCTCCCTCTTATCCATCCGCTCTGCCGTCCGTGTGTTTATTAGAGGGTTTCCTTAAACGTCTGAGTGAAATTACCGTAATAATCACATATTGGCTGAAAGAGCATCATCTTAGCTTTCAGGAACCATTTAGGATTAAAGAAGGTTCAAATGCAAATGTGTCTGACACATCCGAACTTAAAGGGTTAATGTCTCTGAACGTTAAACTTGAACTCCCCTCTTCCTCTTAGATTATATCCGGACCTTCACCTGGGACAAGAGACTGGAGATGGTTGTCAAATCGACTGGAATACTGGGAGGTCAAGGTAACTCTCTCTCACTGTGTCATCTTAGTTTTCTTAAAAAGGTGTGAATATGAAAAAGTAGAGCACATTATGACATGTTTATGTTTGTGTCGTGCAGGGAAGATGCCCACTGTGGTCTCTCCTGAGCTGTACCGAGCTCGCTTCTGTGAGGCAATGGACAAATATTTCCTGATGGTCCCGGATCACTGGACAGGCCTGGGCGTCAACTGCTGAGCGGTGCGTTCAGGGTCCTAAGAGCAGTTACGATACACACTCCCCGCCTGACTCAATGCATTAATAAGTTCCCTGGATCCATGGACCTTCATGAGACCAACAAGCACACGAGCGCTGAAAACGTTTGACTCTGACCAGAAAACAGCACAGAATCATTCCACACAGCAGCCTCAATCTGCAGCTGCTGCCTTACAACAAAACTCTGATCACTTTTTACCTTTGGGCCGTGATGCAGTATTAACAGATCGTAATTTATCCTCCTGCAGACGTGTTTTTTATTTTGTTAGTGCCATTAGTCCAACTCTTTCAAGAGGACCTGCTGAACTCAGTCAGTTTATCAGTTAAAGTTTGGATAACAAACTAATCTGTGTAATTTAAACTTTGTAAATGTACAGAGATTATGTAAGTATTAAAAGATTATTGATGCTGATTTGTTAAAACGAACATGTGTCAGGTGTTTTTTTTCTATTTTATACACATATACATCAATATTTGGGTATTTCTAGTAGTTGATGCAGTCGCTGAAACTTATTGATAGCAATATCGGATCATTATTTAACCGTTTAAATAATCTTACCGAAGTCATTACAGAGCAAAAACTCCAAATATTTACATTTTCAAGTTGTCTTTTGTTGATTTTTGCCATTTTTCTTCATTTGATGTATTTTAAGTAAAATAAGTTGAAGACTGTTCAAGGGACAGAAGACTTTGGGGGTTTGTGGCTCTAGTTGGACTCCTTTAAGATACTAAAAGATCTAAGAAATGAATCCAGGAGGGCTTTTGGCCTGGCTCTGTCTCCCCTGTCCTCTCTCTATAACAGCCACACTGCTGTGCGGAAAATGATCACAGGGCGGTGCCACCTTTGTGATACAGACAAGTGATTACTTCAGGAACTTTCTGTTGGTTTGTTCTGGAGGAGTAAGAATGCACGTTCTGGGGTGCTGTAGGCTGTACATGTTCCATTTTATAACAAGTATAAAAAGTGACAGTAACGCCGTACAGACCTGACATTGTTCAGTTCAAGTAAAGAATAGGGGCTAACTTTATTTATTTATTTATTTATTTGGAGAGTGTACCTTTTTTTAACTTCAAAGTCTCAATTCTGATTCCAAGATAAGAACAATTGTTTCACCAGCCTAACCTTTAACTTAGTTGCCCGTTTCCACAGGTTGAGAAAAAAAAAAGAAAACTGATTTTGTTGAGTTTCTTTTTGTCTTCTTTTTTACTGCCCATATTAGGTTGACATTTTGAGATTTGAAAAAAAAGGTCAAACTTTCAAGATGAAATGTCAGAATTTTGACTGATCATCTCATAATTTTGATTATTTATCTCAAAATTTTGACTTTTAAACTCACAATTTTGAGCTCCTTTCTCAATTTTGACTTTGTCCTCATATGTTGATACTTTTTGTCATATATTCAATTTTTATCTAATGATGTCTCATTTTCATCTCAATTTCAACTTTTTCACTCACAACTTTGCCTTCTTCAATCATAATTTTGATTTTATTAACACAATTTTTTTTGACTTTACTTTAAAACTAAGCTCATAATTTCTAACTCTGTTGAAAAGCTGAGTACCAGCATCTTTTTATCATCATTTTTTTCTTTCTTAACTCAAAAATTTGACTTAAGTATCTTAAATTTTTTGACTTTTGTCTCATGATTTTGACTTTTTATCTTAATTTTGACATTTTATCTCAAAATTTTGACTTAACATGGACACATTTAAAAAAAAGACAACAAAGGTCACAACAAAGTCAAGTTTACGTGTTTACTTTTTTAAACAGGTGAAAAGGGTTTTACTTACTGTGGCTCTTCAGTCCTCTCTCTTGACCCTGAAGCAGGTGCTGCTCCCAGTCTCACTCCTGATTGGAGCTGATTGAGAACAGCTGCTCTCATCTACAACCTGGAGCAGGAGGAGGGAGGGTGCAATCTTAGCATTAACGGCTTTTGACCTCTAATTTTTCATTTTATAGAATCTTGATAAAAGTTTGTAAAGAAATCCTTCACCTTTTGCTTATACTTCCTTGATTTTTTTTACCCTGGGTCTATGACTCTGTCTCAAGAGGGGATAGAACAGGTTGAGCGATCATACAGTCAGTGCTCTTGGTTGTATGATAACACCTGGAGGTGTGGTGATACACAGAGTGTGAGCTGAGAGAAAGGGTAGCTAGTATCCACAGAGGTCATTGAAGATTTACCACAGTTGGGAGCTATAACTCAGGTATCATGTATTTATTTTTAAAAAAGTGAACTTTTGAGTTATCAGTGAGGGAAAAAACTTTTGTTACATAAAGTACTGTAAGTGGGTCAATGACGTGACGTCCCTTTTTTTGTGTCCGAGTGCAATATTTCCTTCCATCATGAATTGAGTATTTCATCACATGTATTTCTTTATTCTATGAAACCTGTCTTATTTGAACACATCTTTAAACTATTAAAATATAACATGTTTTTTTGTGTTTTGGTTCCTCAAACCCCCAAAATGTCAGGTGGTGCAACCGTCCTGACAAGTATCCACAGTAATTAAACTCTAGAAATTGAATGTCAGTTATTGTAAATGGAAATTAAAAATACAGTGGCATTATTTTATGCTTGAACCTTTTTAAATAAAACATTTTTTGAATTTTAAAGCTGTTGAGAAATTTAAAAAACTTTTGTCCCGTAATTTTCACCTTGTCAAATGTCAGGGTGGTGCAACCGTAACATTAGACTTTTATTTTAAAGTGAAGAGAATAAAACAGGAAACAGGAAACTGCATCAGCCAGAGGAGCCCAAATGACATTTGTGACCAAGTGGAAAAGTTTGTAGATTTCTCTGAAATACTGATAAAAAAGGTTTTTTNTGACTGGAACAATTTCCATGTCAGGTGGTACAACCAATGTAATAATGTGAAATGTTATTTTAACATCAAATTATTTATCTTATTCACAAATAAAAGAAATGAAACACACAAAATGAAAATGTATGAGTCACTACAGACACTTGAGAGATACTTGCCAATAATTTCACACAGAAAAAATAACAGGAACATATAAATATATTTTCATATATTTGGTTGCGCCACCTGACATTTTTGGGTGCTCAAATTAAAAATACTAAAAAAATTATGAGCCTAAAAACTTTGAAATGTGGGTCATCTACTGAAATCTGTTAGAAAACATTATTCTTCACTCAGAAATATGTTTTTATCCATTTTCAAAGAACTTTTTAAAAATATGTTTTTAGACCCTCTTTTTGTCACTGACCCAAGTACTGTCATCAACTGGGGATCCTTATGTGATGTAGACAACTGTTAATATACAAATATATACGGGTATGTGTGATTCAGAGGAAATACGAGGCGCAGAGAGCAGGTAGCTTCAAACAGATTTTATTTTGTACAGTTTATATAAAAGAAGCTGAAAAACAGCCCTCAGCATGACGTACTGCATCAGGAACTGGTATGAAGATCATCAGACGTGACGCAGCGATTGTACGCACTGGTGAAGATCATTTTCTGTTAGATTCAAAAGAATTCAAATAAAAATAATAGTAACAATAATAATACTGGCAGACGGATTCAGTCTCTCAGTAGACCTTCAGAATAAAACTCCACTGTGCTTGTTATTGTGAGTGTGAGTGTGTGTGTGTGCTGATTCAGTCTGACTGCATCTATCACAAACTCAGAGTGAAACCATCAGCACACACTCATTGATCTGAAACAGGGGAAGGGACTTGACCTTTTTCATACAAAGCTTTAACTTCAACATTATATACAAAAGTAATTCAAATCAGTACCTATGATAACACACGCTCTCTCACACACAAACCACAAACTTAAAAGAGGAGGCTGAAGATTTTCTGCTGTTTCTTTAAACCATCAAAAGCTCATAAAAAGACCAAAACCAGCTGTGGAGTCATGAGTTCTCCCTCTGAGTCAAAGAGATTAAAAATTATTACCAAGTGACCGACACGTCTGGTTCTGGCCTTTTCTGGGAGATTGTTGATGAAAAGAAACGTTTGAAGAAATCTTCAAACTCTGAAGGGAGAAAACAAAGTGAGACATTATCTGTGTGTTATTCACACAGAACCAGAACAAATTTCTCAAACTTCATCATTCAGTGTAAAAAAAACAGTCCACTTCATCCTCCAGGCGTTAAAGGATCAGGTCACCAAAATGTTACAACCTGTAATTATAGATCATAAGAGGGTTTGGCTGAATTTGTTCTGATGTTTCTAAAGCTCAAAACATATCAGATTGAATAAAAGTGAAGCTATGAGAAAAATAGGGAAAAATTATTTTTTACTCCAAATAATTTTTCATCCCGTAACTATGACTTTCAATCTCATAAGTGTGATGAATGAGTGTATTGTTGTTAGACCTAGGTTGTATAACTTTGTGTCTAATAGCTAAATTAAAATCGGTGTCTGAGAGGAATAAAATCTGGACACACTGGACTGAAGAAAACAGACAGAAAGTGGGTGCATGTGTATTTTGGTGAACTGATCCTTTAATTACATTATTAATATTGTACAAAGAAAGGATTCATAAAAGAAAATAAAAAGACATCAAGGCACTGACACGTTAGAGACGATGGCACGTAGCTGGCAGACAGACGAGAGGAAAAGGAGGAGGAGGAGGAGGAGGTGAAGGCCCTGTGTTACTTTACATTTAAGTGCTGGCAGTGTTTGTACCATCATTTAGATTAAAGAAAAACCTGGATGAGCCAAGCAGGGTGAACAGATTCTCTGAGGAGAAAACTTGCTTCATGATTTAAAGTTAAGAAACCCCTCGATGAAAACACTCTGAGGCTCTTTAGGCCGAAAAAACGCTCATAAAACCAATTCAGACTAAACTCACGTCTGCAAAAACCCTGTTTTTCATTCCAGGAGCGGCTCCATGCTCTCATTGGATGGATGCGTGATCTGATCTTCTTTTTAACTTAGATAGAACTTCTCTCTTCTGACTTTTATTTTAAGAAGAAACACTGGAACCTTCATGTCTTTTTTTCACAACGATTAGTTTTTTAATAAATACTTTCAAACAAAGAGAATGTTTTTCAGCTTATTCTCGCACAGTTAAGAGGATGGAGCCGCGCCTGTTGTTTTACCCTTTTTCCTGATGAATTTTTGAAACATCATTGAAGCTGTTCACCTCACAGCTCTGCTTATAAAAACTCAGAGTCCAAATTTGTGCTTCAGTTAGTTCACATGTTAAAAATTGCAGCTCTGAGTACCTGTTTCCTTCACTTCATCTTCAGTATTTACTCCTGGAAGTCAAATATTTGGTACAACAACAAGCCAAAATCATAAAAGAGGTTAAAATCACATTTAAACTTTCTTAATTTCTACTTCATTTTTTACAAACAGTTAAAAATGGCTTTTTAAGACAAAACCAGTCTCTGAGGCAGCGGCGCCGTGCAGAGGCTGAAGTACCGAGGTCGGTTTGGATTGAAGCACCCGTGAGAAGAAGGAACAAACCGTGGTGTGAGTGAACACGAGCATGCAGAGCCGGAGCGCCACAGCTCCAGGTCGGGATCCTCTTCGTGGAGCAACTTCTTCAGTTCATCAGTCGCTCAACGCTTCTGGAAAAAAAGGGAGGAGGAGGAAGAATTCTGTACATTTCCTCCCCTCAGACCTGCAAACAGTCCCAAACCAAATCTCTACCCCCCTCCCTGAGAGGAGACGTTAGAAAAGTGCATCACTTCCTGGAGGCGGAGGCTTAGAGTTCAGGTGCACAGCTGGAGGGAGGGGGGTAGAGAGAGGGTCTGCAGGTGTCAGAAAGTCTCCGAGTCCTCCGAGTCGTTCTCTGTCGTTCCCTCGCTGGAAGGCCTGGAGGGGTTCCTGGGGCTGCGAGGAGCCCGGGGGCCGCTGCCCGGGCCCTTCCCCCCCTGGTGGGGAAGCTGCCTCAGCAGGGCACCTGGGGAGGGAGCCCCGGAGCTGCAAGGGGAGCAGAAAGGCATCATGGTAGCCAGAATGAGAGCCAGACAGTCAGCCACCTCTCTGCTAGGAGCGCAAGCCAGAGCAGGCGTCAGACCTGAGAGAGAGAGGGGGGAGAGAGGGAGGAGAGAGAGAGAGAGAGAGAGGGAGGAGGGCGAGACGTGGACATGGAGGAAGCAGGGAGGCGAAGCAGGAGACAGAAGAGGGACGGAGCAGCATTCCATTAGTTTCAGCCAGCTGACAGTTCACAACATGGAGGGAAAACAGAGAGAGAGAGATAGAGCGAGAGAGAGAGAGAGAGAGAGAGAGAGAGAGAGAGAGAGAGAGAGAGAGAGATCACAGAGACAAGCACAAAGACAACAACAAACAAAGAAGCAGCCTGTACACAGCTCAGAGGGTTCCCACTGTCAGTGTGTCAGTGCAGATCTGTCTGCACTGAAACATGAACTTTAGTTGAAGTATACTGATTTCTCCAGACACCCCACAATAGGCTCATCTCTCAAAATGTCAGTTTTTCTCTGTGGGAACCCTCTTAGAATACAAACACCTTCACAGCACTCAAAAACACATCACGTTAAAGCCGCGCTCATGCTGACCAGAGACCAAGCATGCAGCTGAAAGCAGGACCCACTCACCGTTCTCATCCACCGTCTGAACGTTGGCTCCTCGAGACAAAAGCTCCTGAACCGCCTTCTTCAGACCGCTACGAGCCGCCAAGTGGAGAGGACTGACAGGCAGATCAAAAGTGTTTCAGAGTTCGCTCACACAGCTGGTGGTGTTAAAATGAGAAACTTTTAAAAACTCACGTCTGCAGAGCTGCGTTGGTTGCATTGATGGGCGCAGCATCGGAAAATTTCTCCAGGATCAACATCACACACTCCTCCTTCCCCTGAGAGCAGAGGAACCGGGTCAGAGCATAAAGTCAGAGCAATATTTGAGTGGAGAGAACGTGGGTCTGCTGCCCCCTAGTGGCTGTAATATGACTAGTTAAAGGTAGGGTGACTGGGTGGGTTTTGTAAAATTCCCTAAAATGTTTTGTGCTTTTCCCAGCTTGTTCTACAGATCATTGATATTTATAACAAAGCAAAGCTGCACTGGGTTACTGACATTATTCTGATGGATCAACCTGTCAAGATGTTAAGCAGGAAAATATGAAACTCTGACTGTTTGTGCTGCACTCTCACACAGAAAATGCTGAAGCGTTAATGCACTTTTATAGACCAACAGCAGAACTATACTAGTTGTCACCAAGTCCTGTCTGTAAAACTGGAACCTTTGTGTCAGCTGGAAATTTAAACACCTAAAAATCTCAACTAAACTTTAACTAAGATTCCAAAGAATTATTTCTAATTTTGCAATAAACAAATGTATATTTCTTTCTTTTTATTCAAGTGTGTAATGAGGCATGGTTGAGAAAGCCCATTTCCGCCAGTGTAAAATAAAAATTGGCTTTGTTGGGAACTTTTTTTATATAAAAGCCAAAAGTTTGACATATGAAGTCAAAATTATGTGATAAAATGGTCAAATTTTGAGATAATTAAGTCAGAACTTTATGATAAAGTCAATCTTGTTGGATTGTAAAGTCAAAACTTTAAGATAGAATATAATATTTGAGATAAAAGGTCAAAAATATGAGAAAAGGTCACATTATGTGATGGAGGGTCAAAATTTTGATATAATACATCAGAACTTTATCATAACAGAAAAACTATAGGAAGACAAAGTCAACTTTTGAGATAAAAAGTCAAAACTTGGAGAAAAAAATTCTAAATTTTGAGATATAAGGTCAAAATGTTGAGATAATCAAGTCAGAACTGTATGATAACAGTCAAAAATTGTTGGATGATAAAGTCAAATTTTGAGATAAAAAGTCAGAACTTGGAGAAAAAAACGCTGAATTTTGAGATATAAGGTCAGAATTATGAGGAAAGGTCACATTATGATATGAAGGGTCAAAATGGTGAGATAATTAAGTCAGAACTGTATGATAAAAGTCAAAAATTGTTGGATGATAAAGTCAAATTTTGAGATAAAAAGTCAAAACTTTGAGATTCAAAGGAAAAACTTTGAGATGAAATAAGTAACTTTTAAGATATAAGGTCACAATTATGAGCAAAGGTAAGATTATGAGATTGAGGGTCAAAATTTTGAGATGTTTAAGTCAGAAATCAATGATTAAAGTATAAAAATTGTAGGATGACAAAGTCAAATTTGGAGATAAAATTTCAAAACTTCGTGATAAAAAGTCCACATTATGAGAAAAGTCAGATTTCTGAGATAAAAGTTATAATTGTGAGAAAATAAAGCAGAATTTGGAGATAAAAAGTATTTATTTAAAGATAATACTCTAAATTGTGAGATAATAAAGTTAACATTACAAGAAGTCAAAATTTTGGGTCATAAAAGTCAAAGTTCTTTAATAACAATTAAAATTTTGAGAAAGCAGTGAAATGTTTGAGATCAAAAGTTGAAATATTGACTTTATTATTCCAAAATTGTTAACTTGATAAAGGCACAAAAAAAAGTAACGAAGAAAATTTTTCATTATCATATTTTTAAAAGGCAGAAATTTGCTTCCAAACATTATTAATTTTTACATTAAGAAAGTTTTCACTTCAAACAGAAAAGGAGCGTTTTAAATAAGTGTTTGGGTTGTGAAGCTTCTTTATTGTCTTTCAGTATCTTTAGGTATTTCTGCAGCATTTGGGGTTTTTAGAAAACAGTCACCCTGTTAAAGGTCAGAGTGTGTGGACACTTACGTTACTGCAGGCCAGATGCAGAGCTGTGTTTCCATCTTTGTCTGTCAGACTGAAGTTTGCGTTGGCACCGGTCAACAGCACCTCTGAGTACGCACACACACACACACACACACACACACACACACACACACACACACACACACACACACACACACACACACACACACACATAAGAGGGTCAAACTGTTTTAGCCACACAAGATAAAGAGTCACTTAGAGAAAACTGTCAGATTAAAGCAGATCTCTGTACCGAGAGCTCCCACTCTGCCTTTCTCTGCCGCCATCATCAGAGCAGTGCGACCTGACTGGTCTACAGCATCCACAGGTGCATCATGGGAAAGAAGCAGATGGACACAGTCAACATGACCAGCGAATGAGGCGGCGTGGAGAGGAGTCCTGAAAGAGGAGAGGAAGGATGAAGACTGAGAGATTCACAGACTTCCTGCTACAAACTGCCAAACTCTCTCTCTCTCAACCACACACACTCACACACACTCACACACACACCTGTCCTTTGAGTCCTTGCAGCCAGTGATGTCTGAGCCCATGGCCTCCAGCAGCAGAGATGCACACGGCTCGTGATCGTTCACCCTGTTGTTCAAACACAAACATTAGTTTTCACTCGTGTTGAACTTCTCATTACTGACGCTGAAGTGTTAAACTCACACAGCACAGTGCAGAGGAGTGAACGGATTCCCATCAATGCAGCGACAACCTTTCTGCTCCAGCAGCACCTCCACACACCCCTCATGACCTGCAGACACACACAAAAACAAAAACACACACACACACACAGACCGTCAGAGGCTTAACACACACACTCCTGTAAGTGTCTCCATCAGCAGTGAACTCTCTGTGGTGGATGGTGGAGAGCAGACTGACCATAGTAGCAGGCCCAGTGCAGTGGTGTGTATCCGTGGTGGTCTCTCAGCGGGGGCAGGGACGGGGGCTCGGAGCAGGCGATACTCAGCAGCTCCCCCAGCCAGGAGGCGTGGCCTCGAGCCGCCGCCAGGTGGATCGCCGTCCTACCTCGACCGTCCCCGAGCAGCACGGAGGCTTCCTGCTCCAACAGACACTGAATACACTCCTCCTGACCGCACAGCAACTGAGGACAGAGAGAGACAGAGAGGGAGAGAGAATGAAGGATACTCTCTGTTTCAAACTTTTGCTCTTCATTTACATCCTCAAGACAACAAAGTCCATCTTTTGTCTAAGGATGCACCAAATATTTAGGCACCAAAAATGCCTTTTATCGTCGCACAGTTATGAAGCTGAAAAACCCTGTTTCAGGAGCCAACATTGTGCAGCCAGTCTGCTCAATTAATTATTTTCTATTTCTTTTGAAAGTCTAATCTCGTTTTGGCTCTTTTTCCTCACGTTTCTTACCTTTCCTGACAAAACCATTGAAGAACAGCAGCTGTCAATCATCATAAAAGAAAACTTCATACCCAGTTTTTAACATCTAATAACTTATGAATAAACAGAAAAAAGAGGACTTAAGCACAATGCAGCTCTAATTCAAACACACTGTTAGTTACACGGCTATTAAAACCACAGTAATGGCAGCTCATTAACTTCTGGTGTTTCTAAGGAGTCATCTATTTGGAGTGTGATTGTCTGTGTGTGTCATGCATTTGTGTGTCTGTTTGCATTGGAACAGAACTCGCCCATGGACAATACAAAGAGAAGAGGAGGAATGTGAATATAAGGAGATGGAAATTACATCCTGTCATGTAAATAAGATAGAATTAATGGACCCATGTTAAATAAAAGAACAAGGTACAGACCTGATCTATGAGAATGGCAACTCTAGATTACTTATGCTTTGATCCTGCTATGCTATGCTCTGAACCACACCAGAGGAGGTTAATCTGGAGAATCAATCCCAGGTTGATCAATTGGATTTAGGGTTGGGTTTAGGTGTCTAGTCATAGGGTCGAAATTAGGAATGCATTGATACCACTTTTTATTAAATGGAGTACAAGTTCAAGTACTTACATGTGAGCACTCACCGATACCGAGTACCAATCAGAATACTAAACATCACTAAAGTTCTAATGTGACTTTGAAAATACCCTTTATTTCCTCACTCTCTCATTTTTACGAATGAAATGAAGACCATGATGCATCTGCACATGTTGCTGACATTTTAACAGTCAACAGTCCTCTACATGGGTACCAATGACAAACCAACCTGCTTCAAGTGTTTTTCTATTTTGAGTATCCTGCCTACCTTTATGAATATGAATACAAGTACTTCAGCATGATATCGGCACCAATACTGATATTGCACATCCGGAGTTGAAATATATCACAGAAGCTGCGGACACTTTCCCTGAGCTGCCTGCATGAGCAGCTCTTTTTTTTTCCAAATACGTAGCTGGAGGTCGCCGTAACAACACGTCCATGCACTTGCAGCAGTACTTGTCAGAGGATCATGAGCGCACGTACAAACACAAAAATATTCATCAAGATGGGATGAAAAAGAAACTCCAGGTGGAAAGGATGAAATGGGTAAGTAGGTAAACGGGAAAGGTAAATGTAATCACAATGGTATATCAGAAAACACAACCACCATCCAAGTTTATGAACCTCGGTGTTATGACATAATGACATGATTTAAATAACAGTATAATACAACGCCACATGACTTATAACAGGAGCTAAAAAGCGCCAGTCTGAGGCCTGAAACTCTGGAAATGAAAATGGATCCTCTACTCTGGTCCTGCCCTGAACTATAAGATGGAACTAATAATTAACAAAATAATTTCTTTTGGTGTTTCAGTTTGCTGTTTTTCTGCCTTAGTTTCCTCAATTTCAGTTTTAGGCTTCAGCCAAGGAATATTATTTTGGTGCATCTCTACTTTCATCAAAATAGAGTAGAGCTAAATCTTCAGATACATTCTGAGCTATCCTGTCACAGTCACACACAGAGACACTCCTTCTTTTGGTTTCAAAAAGAAAGAGAAGTTCAGAAAAGCTGCAGAGTCTTTTCATTCCCTGTGAGCTCACCCCGAGGTGCAGCGCGGTCAGACCGTGTTTATTCGCCATGTTCACGTTTGCTTCCCGCTCCAGCAGCAGTGAGACAGCGTCCACGTGACCTCCAGCCACCGCCAGCATCAGAGGAGTTCTGGAGAGAAGACACGGTCAGAGAACGAGGAGAGAAACAGGAACAGAAACCACACATGGAGGAAAAAAGGAGGAGCACTCACTGTCCCTGAGAATCTGCAGCATCCACCAGGTCTGCACCCTCTGACTCATCCAGCAGGAGGCGCACACATGTTGTGTGACCATTCATCACTGGGAGAGAGAGAAGAAACAGTGAGCAAAGAGTTTATCATGACACAGTTTGACTCATAGATTCAGAATAAAAGGAGGCGTGAGGAGGAGCAGCTGAGAGAGGAGCAGAGGCAGAGAGAATCCACTCATGATCAAACTGAGTGACTGACCTGCCAGGTGCACAGGTGTGCGTCCATGCTGGCTGTCGGTGCTGCGTGGTGACGCCCCCTGTCCGAGGAGCGTGTGAACACAGTCTGTGTGTCCTCTGAGAGCAGCCAGAGCCAGGGGGGTCCTTCCCAGCTCGTCCCCCTGATCCACCTCCCTCTCTCCCTGCAGCAGCACCTCCAGAGCCTGAGCGTGACCGTGGTACGCCTGCACCCAAACACACACACACACACACACACACACACAAGCTTTGAAAACACTCAGACGGGTTCAGGGGTCACACTCTTTTCCAAACATTCTTTCCAAGAACATTCTCAGCTGCTACAGAAACCAGTTATTTGTTGTATTTGTTTGTTAATTGTTCTTTTCTACAGTTGTAACTTGCATTTGCCCAGATTGTTTCTGTTTGTTACTCAGATATTTTAGTGCAGTCTATGGTTTTGATTTATCTACAAAAATTGTGACAAATGAATCATAGAATAATGAAACCAAACCCACGGATAAGCTTCATTAGAATGACAAACTGGAGTTACAATGTTTAACTGGGCAATTCCCAACTGAACTTTCTCTTCTCTTTTACTTACATACATTTGAGAGTATTTAATAATTATTTTTGTTGTTTAATTAACCTGTCAAACGGTTTAGACTGCATTTGATTTGTTTGAACATTACAAAACAAAGTTATATTGACTGATTGATAGATATGATGCTAATTTAGTCGTGTTAACCCTATAAAACCAAACATATCACATTTGATACATGAGTTCAAAGACCTCTATCTCATCAAAATGAGAAATAGTTTCTCTAAAAACCTGTTAAAAATAGCCCAGCATGTCAAATATGGTACAAGAAATATATTATGAATGAAATGATGAAGCAATATTTTTTTGTGGATTTTGTTAAAAGGTTTAATAATCATCTCAGTTCCAAAAAGATGGAATTTTCTGACTGATTTTCTGATAGGTCAGGCTCTTCAGGGTTAAATCACTTTCATTAATGCTAACAACAGTTAAAGTGAGGACAAAGAGGAGTCTGTGGACGTGGAAGAGAAAAACCTCACTCTCATGAACCAGTAACAGTTACAGTTTTCAACCAAGAGTCACCAGTTTAGTCTCTAGGCGCCAAATTAAAGCATAAAAATTTGATACATTTCACGACAGTAAATTGGAAGTACTTGGTTGCATATGGAAGTGTCTCTGTACCATCAGAGTTTGAATATGAATTTCTTTCTCTGAAATTCCATAAAGATCAGACTTTGAGTCCTAAAAATCCATCAAATTTGAAGCACTTATTCCTTTCCAGCATTTAAGTTTTTGACAATGTTGACATTAATCCAGAGTAAAAAAAATGGATGTCTCAAAAATATTCGGCTTTTAAATATTCAGCAGGTAAAAAAATTTCAACATCTCAAAAAATTCTGTGTACAAAAATTAAATCTACAGGGAGTCACTGAATTTTTCAGATGTTGAATTTTTGGAGATTGAATCCCTGAAGACATTGAATGTTTTACTCTGAATTCACCTCTAAATTGGATTTTTGTACACTGAATTTTTTTCACAAGTTGAATTTTTAAAAACAGAATATTTTGATGGATAAATTTTTTACACTGAATTCATTTCAACATTGAAAAAATTCAGGGGCAGAAAAAAATCAGTGCTTGAATTTGATGGTAAAATTCAATGATTTTTGATTTTGATGCTGCTAAAAACTTCAGTATGAGGCTTTCATATTCAAAATCCGATAGTGCATAAATACCTACATAGTTGCATAACTGCTCTTCGCAGTTATGCAAATTTGATCGGCTGGTAGCTTCACACGGGGCGCTACGGCGGCTAGAAGCAGGGAAGCACTGTGCCTTCACAATGCTCGAAAGATCGGGTGAAAACGAACATACATGCTCTTAACTTTTAACTTGATTGCATTCGCTCATAAGACAGGAGGAGGATAAATAATTTTCCAGGATAACTTGACTGTTTCCAGGACATTTGACCTTTTTTCTCAATTTCCATAAGGATTCCATGACTAGAAAATTGGTCAGTCATTTTCCAGGTTTTCCAGGACAATTGGGAACCCCAGAGTTGTTTTGATGTTGGACAATAAACAGAAAATTATGTTTGTAGGAACTCACGGCGAGGTGCAGCGGGCTCCTCGCGTTCAGGGATTCAGGGTCGTCCTGGTGGCTGTCGTCTCGGTCCAGCAGCTGAAATCACAGCACAGAAACAGAAAAGCTTTTCATGAAGTTATCTGAAAATATTCCAGCAAATTTATGATACAAATCACATCAAATCTGGAATGTTCCTGCGTGGCGAGCAGAGAAAATAAGATCAGCAAACAGACGAGAAAACGCCTGCAGGCATCCTCCAACAATACAGCTATTTCCTCTGCGTGTGTGTGTGTGTGTGTGTGTGTGTGTGTGTGTGTGTGTGTGTGTGTGTGTGTATGTGTGTGTGAACTGACCAACTCCAGACAGTGCCTGTGTCCATAGGCTGCAGCGTAGTGAACAGGACTGTATCCCTGTTTGTCTTTCAGAGACGCCGTGGCTCCGCTCTGCAGCAGGAACTCCAAACATCTGCAGCAAAAACACACCAGGAATATTATTCATGATTTCCTCTTCTTTTCTTTTTTTTCAGGGAGGATGAAACCTGCAGAGACTCTGAGAGACATCCTCAGGCAGCAAAAGGCAGAGCGCAAGAATGAAAGTGAATAAATATTTGTAGATAAAATAAATGAATCTGTCCAAACAGACATCAACATCATGTCTCTGAGCTGCTTTGGGGATACTCAGAAAAACTGATTAACTTGTTTTCTTTTTTTGTGTTTTTTTTAACTCTGTTTTGAAAAAGATCAGTTTAGTTTATTTTCTTCCTTTCTGCTGTTAAAGGTTGAAACCCTGAATCGATGATTGAGCTCTTTGCTCTTGAAAACAAAAGAAAGGAAGAAGCTGAAAAAGTTGGAGCTGCTTTTGGATTGACCTCTTCTTGCTCTCTAACATGTTCAGTTTTGCTCTGAAAGTTGTGTAATCTGTTCTCTTTCTCTGTGTGGACTCACAGCGCTGCCTCTTTCTCCCTCTCCGCTTGGACTCCTTCACTCTCCGGCTCCAGAGCAACACGACGCCTGTAAGATGGACGGAGAGAGAGAGAGAGAGAGAAACATCAGACTCTGAGGTCAGCAGATCACTCCTGGACGTCTGGAGCCTGGAACTCTCATCCTCACGTGACTCTCATGGCCTAAGAGTCACCTCTGGTTACCATAGAAACAGAAAGGTGTGAACTAAACGTGGCAGCAGACAGACGTGCTGCGAGCAGATTTAGAAACACTCCTATTCCTCTTTACTGCATTGCAACCTGATGATTTCTCTCGTTTGTCTCAGAGACAGATCCACAGACAGCCGGTGTCAGACATGTGCTTACGGGGCTGTAGCCCTGAATAATTTCTCCCCCATCCCTGAACTTTAATCAGGGCTGTATATCAAGTGACCAGCTGGCCCAGATGAAAGTCAGCTGTCCGCACACTCAGGTGGGCCAGTTAAAATAATGCCTTTTGAACTAAATCCATAATCACAATGTTTTTCTACGATAGCTTACTGTTGTTTAGTCAGTGATCAGTGTGAGATCATGTTGTTATTGTCTGCTTCAGGAAACCTTTCATGTCTGTTCCTCTGTGCGAGTACGTAATGGATGAAAGGCACCACTGCAGACAGCTCTGTAGCTTTGTCCCCCTTTCCCGCCAGATTACAACTGAAACACGGATTGCGGTTGAGGCTTTTTCTTGTCCATTCTATAAGTAAAATATTTATTAAAACCTCCGGTTTCCAGACAAAAGCGTGAGTCAGGTTGCTCGAAATGTAACCAAAAGGAAATCAGTTGAATAGTTGAGTGAGAATGACAGAGAATATAAAAATATGTATCTCTTCTGGGACTCAGTTTAACAGCTTTAATGACAGTGGCTGGGTAGGGACTGTTTTGTTTTGTTTTGTTTGTTTGTTTGTTTTTTTCTCGCTTATTCCTCCCTTTTGCCTATTGTATCATTCTCATTATCATTAATGTAAAAAAGTAAAACAGCAACACAGGCTGATCCTTTATGTCAGTGCCTCATCTGTTTACCATGTGCAGCTACGTGCTATATGTGTTTACATGTAATTTCTTTCTTCTGTGCATCTGTCCCATTTTATCTATGTGGACAGGATTGCTAGCTGCATTTGGTGCTCATTTATAACACAACTTGATGTCAGGGACTGTGTTTCATGTGCATCCTGTTTACTATCTGTTTGTATTTCATTAAAAGAGATTTTTGACAAAAAAAAAAAAATGTGTCTCCTCTAAGCTGTTAAACCTCAACAGTGTAAACTAGAATTGTAACATAATCAGACATGAAGGCTGTAGGGGAGAAAGAGCACGGGACAACATCTGCTGTGCATCATGGCACCTTTAATGACTGTTGATCAACGTCGGAAAAAAGCACATTGAACTAATTTTTATAACTGTCAAAACAATGTCACCCCTAGCAACCTTAAAGAGGTAGTACAAGATATGAAATAAAAGTCTTTTGGACATAACGATTAAATTTAACTTAGACTACTTGGTAACATTTAATAAAGTTAGACAAAATAATTCTCATCTTACAGCAGTTGGTTTGTAGGAATGATTTTGTACTCTCTTCTGATGTGTATGTATAATATTTTATGTTGTGAGTTCTAAAAACATAATTCTGAATTTGAGGATAACAGCATTCTTGTCACATTAAATAAAACCTGTGTAGTATTTAGTTATTTTGTAATATTTTTGTTGCTCATTTTCATCTCATCTGCTAATGTGCGACAGCCCCTAACGTTCTGGCCTTGGCCCCTGATCCTCTAAAATCCTAGAAACACCCCTGCTACAGACTTACCTCCGGTCCAAATCTGAGGCTGCAGCGTAGTGCAGAGCAGAGCGCCCCCACTGGTCTGTGGCGTTGATGGCGGTCCCACAAGCGACCAGAGTTTCCAGACACTGATAGTGACGGCTGGCTGCAGCGTAGTGGAGCGGAGTCCTGAGGGAACAAGGACAGAGGATGAAGCTTTAAACCTAAGACTGAAGAAAACCCAGATGCCGTATCAGCGACACAACAAACAGAAGTTTGAGCTCCATGACTGAAACCAAAATGCTGACTCAACTTTATTTTCTGTCCATGATGCAAAATGATGCAGAGATAAAGTTTATCAGAGGTGTTAGAGACACTACAGAAAACTCCAGCATCAACGGAAACTTCTGAGCAAGTGTGTGTGGATGCTGTGACCTCAAGCAGACTCTAATTCTGTTGTTCTCAAAAGGCTCAGAAACTCTGACTGACTCAAAGAAAGTGCAAAAACAACCTGAGACAATTACTGAGATAATTCATCCGGGCGTTTAAAACAAAGTGGCACATCAAGATGAGCTTTAACAAAGAATGACTCATTAAATAGTTGAGTCACACACACACCCTGATTCATCACCTCGCACTTGTTTGCACACACACTAAAGACAAAGAAGAAACCAAGCCCTGAACACTGATGCTCGCTCTCACCTGCCACATTTATCCCTCCTGTTGTGTTCTCCTCCGCTGCTCAGGAGCAACTTCACACACTCCACGTTTCTGGAGAGAGACGGTAGAAGAAGAGTAGGAGATATCAGCACTCAGACCATGAAAATATACTTCTACTAGGTTTAGAAAATTCATTTCTAGTATAAAGGCTGCACAATATTGGGGGAAAATGACATTGTGATATTTTTGTTTCCTGCCACTTATATTGCGATATTTTTTGAAGTTTCCTGCTGTACTCTGTTCAGCTGTTTTCTCCCTGAAATGGTGAGAATTTCAGTGTGAACACTATTTGTGTTTGCAAAGACTCTTTATCAAGTTGATGTCTGATAATGATTGATATTGATCTATAATATTTCTTGACAGCGATTTCATCTCACATCAGGTCAGACTTCTTAATAACACACTCCTACACAAAGGTTCCATCATGTCGGTTTCCCTTCATTGACCAAATGAAACAACATGGATATTAGTTAAACCTATGAACATGCTGCACCCCTCCAGCCTGCACCCTGAGTCAGAGAGACAGTAGCTCACAGAGTTTGTCCACCTTCTGCATCTTGCCTTTTTTGAAGGCTTGAATAATCTTTTTCTAGAGTTGTGAATCAATGAAAAGTAATGTTTCGAGTCATTTCTGGGACAAGCACAATTCATTGAGTGAATATGGTCTGCCTTGTAAAGAGAAAAAGGGCGATTTCTGCAGGAAGCAAAGCAAATTTTAAGCAACCCTTTACTATGACATTAAACTATGACTGTTTCAAGTTTTATGGCAGCTCATGAAATCATGCGGAGTGGGAAGGAGGACGTGAACAACAAAAATTAGTAATCAGAAGATCCAAACTTAGAGCTGAAAAACAAAGTGAGAGCCTAAATCCCTGCTCTGCTCCACTCACATTCCCCGCTCCCTCTCTCTCAGTTGCTCAACCACTCACGCTGCACGTCACTCTGCCCGACCCTGATAACAGCAGGTGAGATGTAGAGAACTGAGAAGATGAAATAACTGTAGGAGTTGTTCCTGTAATGTGGTCAAATATATAAATGGATGCTCATTTACATCTATTAGTAATGTGATTGGATGTAGACAGGATACAGAACCTTAATTGAAAGGCTACATCGTGACATATTGTCTACCTTAGACAGATATGAATGTTGCACATGCAAATATCACGATGACAATACTGAAACTATATGTTGTGCAGCCATATCAAATATCATACAGAAATCTTTTCATGGAGCTTAAACTGCAGAAATCAGATGATTTAAGCTTCAGGTTCTTATTTTAGAACATTAAACCTTTTAATTCATCAGTAGTGTTAATATCAAACTTCTTGCAGCACTGTGAGGAAAGCTTTCGAGATGAACTACAAGCAGTGAGGTTTCCCACAGGTCTTACAGAGAGCTCAGGATGGTGAAAAGAGAAAATTACACAAACTTCTTTCTCTAATAATCCTCCGCTCTGCTCGGGTTCTGCACGCTCTGTTTTCTTGTGCAATGAGTGATTATAACAAAGGTTTTAGGTGACCTCAATTCCTGCTCCACCACCAGAAACATACTGAGTTGGATGCAGTCTGCGCTCTGGGTTGTAGGAAACGTCTTTGCTCACCCTCCAGCTGCGGCAGCATGCAGGCAGGTCCTCCCCAAAGTGTCCGGTGTGTCGATCTGGAAGCCTGCAGACAGGACCGAGTCGTTACACATTATGCTAAACCTCCGGCCTGAAGAGGGCAGCGCAGGGGGACGAAGGGAGGCCAGACGAGACAGCAGCAGCAATCAGAGAAAGAGAGACATACAGACAGGAGAGAGACACACAGAGACAGGAAGACAGGTATAAGTGCAACAGGTGAGGACGGAGGTTAGGTGAAAGTGCACGATGTGGCATGCACAGGAAACCAGAAAGTCTGTAAGTGTGATGTTAAACACAGAAAGACAGGGAGGGAGAGATCTGACGACAAAGATAAGATCTGTTTGAGACACACAAAGTGAGAGAGAGTCCAACCAGCAGTTCAGTCTGATAAATTAAAGGCATTTCATCAATGTGTCATCATGTCACAAACTTTTGTGTCTTTGCTTTTCAATCCCTAATAGTTCCAATCCGCCTAATCTTCACGGTTCCCTTTCAGCTTCTGATTTACTGCAGCCAATCACAAACGCTCTGTCTGCAAACAACAGCTCTGAGCGTACACGGCTCTGCAGCTGCAGCCAGACTGAAACACATGTAAATGACCCCTTTGTTGTTTCTCTCCAGCAGCTCTGCAGAGCCACATGAGGAGGCCAGATCCACCCCACTCCACGCCTGCAGACACCAGAGCCAGCGCCTCCTTAAAGCATGTGAAGAGACCTGGAGCCAGAGAGGATTGTTGTCTCTGTCCTTTCACCTCTTCACATTTGTTTAATAAACCGCTCTCCTCTGTGGCCGTAGATCCTCTTCAGGAAACCCACAGAAACGCAGCGGAGGAGTGGAAAGACAAATTATTTCATGGCCATAAGCAGCAAGGAAACTGCGCCAGATGTAAACAAGAATTTAGCCTTCAGTGTTGAGTTTCTGAGAGGAGAAGTGAGGAGAAAACTCCTATCCAGAGGGAGTAATTAGAGTCAGGGAGGCCTTTCTGCTGCTGGAACAATGTGACTTGAATTTGGACGGAGCTGAATGTGAGCGTTTGTGGAGGAATTCACTGATGGGAGCAAGTAAAGCAGCAGAGCGAGCTGGTCATTGTGTGATAATTATTATTATTATTACACAAAAACAGACCCTGAGTCAGCACAAATCACAAAATGATGATTGATGCAGCTGAAATATTTAAATGAGCTGTTTAGTTAGCTGAATGTGCTCCGGGCAGATAAAGAGAACTTTAACATCCAGTGTTGATTCAAAACTAAGTGTTTCTGTTATGCTCTTTTCAGAAGTAGCTTGAGTAATGCTGGTTAAAAATTCATGTGGTGCTCTACCTGAGGACAGAAGCTTCCGGCAGCAGTCAGAGTGAGCGTTCAAGGCGGCCAGGTGAAGAGGAAACATGCCGTGGACTCCTCGTCTTTGGAGGGAGATGCAGAAGAGAAACAATAAGCTTCTTATTAAACTCAACAACTGCAACAATCCAGCGTCATTTCACTTTTTCATTTCCAGAAGCTGACTCCACACCTTGTGCAGTCAGCTCCGCTGGTGATGAGTGTGTTGATGAGGAGTTCATGACCATAACGTGCAGCGATGTGGAGAGGAGTGTTTCCATCTTTGTCCACGCTGTCGATCTCTCCACCTGGAGCATATAGAACATTATTCAGTCCATACTTCTACACTGTTCACCGTTTCTATACAATGCTGTCAATCACAAACTAGAACAAACTCCTTAAAATCACTCAGATGGATTTGAAAATAATCTGTAATCCCCAACACCAAATATCTCAGAACTTAACAACAAAGCAGCAGTTGGATTGGCCAAATCAATAGTTTCAGACACTGAGCACCTCCTTCAGAACTCCTTCCAGCTCCTTCCCTGGGCGCAGATACAGAACTCTTAAATACACAAGGGTCCGCTTTCATAGGAGTTTTATTCCTTCATCCATCATAATCCTCAACAAGCTAGCCCACTAAATTATTTTCCATATTTATGTTACTGTCTTTGTGTATTTTTGATTGTTTTCTGTGTTGCTCATGTTCAATGTACTGCTTACGCCAAAGAATTATCTATCTATCTAGCACTCAGAGTGTGCATCTTTACAAGATAAGACATAAACCTGAGAAAAAAAGAGGTCTCACCGTTCTGGATGAGAGTCTGTGAGCGAGTGAAGCGACCGTGAACCGCCGTCATGTGAAGAGGACTCTTTCCATCCCGGCTCTATAAGGAAACAAAAGGTTAAAATAAGGATTTCATAGCTTTCTGAGAGCGTGAAATTCAGATGGAAGGCAGAAAATAAAGTAGCTTCAGATTTTTCGGTCTGAAAACATCAAACCCGCGTGTTATGTTTAGTTTACAGCTGCTCCAACTATTCCAACCAAGAAAAGAAGAAGGGATTTGATAGAGAATAGAATATTTTCGTTCATGCAGGTGAGAAATGTAAAAAGCTCACTGAACAACTTTGTGAAAAGTGTATTTGAAACCTACATCTGTGGTGGAGAGGAGCAGAGTCTGCCTAAGAACTGCTGCGACCATGTCATCAAAGGAATGCTAGCTAGCTAAATTGGTTTTATTAGCTGTTTATAAAGCATTAGGGTGTTGTTAACTCACTAAGCAATGATTATTCAGTCACCCATTCTAATATGGACTTCAGAGGGACTTCTTATGCTGCCCGTGCACTTTGGATGAGGTTGAGTCAGTAGACTGAGATTTTCATCCCTGAATAGTAAAAGCTGAATACCCCAATGATATTTTTCCTCCATGTACAGTATTTGAATGTATGCGACAAATTAACCTTCTTATATCATTGACAGTCAGGTTCATCCTGCATATTTGTTTACATTGTAGCTACTTCTGCTAGCTGCTAGCATCTTAACACATAAAACAGTATGAGAAAACACACTCACTCTGGTAAGGACCTAACCATTATCATCATTGTGGAGACCTTTGGCACCAACGTTATGAGCCCATCCCCTGATAAAAATAGTTATATGCCCCCATACTTTTAAAGGCTTTCATTGCTGTTTGGTAGAGTAGGATGTCTGAAGGAGCAGATAGTTTGTGATATCAGCATCCTCGACTGTCACGAATCTGTAAGTTCGGTTGTAAATAGGGCTGCACGATGTACCCTAAAACTAATACCTTGATATTTTTTGGCTATAGCCCGATATACAGTATATATCTCAATATTCTAAATGTGAGATTCAACCTCTTAATGCATAAAATGATACTAGTAAAATGACTGAAGCAGACCTTTCAGTTGGATTTCTAAAATCTGCAGCAAAAAGGGTAAAATCGTAATCTGGTGAAGTTTAACAAACCTTTGATTTCATATTTTTAGTTCCAGTAAAATAATTCATTCCGATTTTTTGATCTGGCTGAATGTATTAAATGACTATCTCAATAGATTTCTTAAATTACAATCATGAAGACCAATTACACTTCGAAAATTGCATTTAGTGAAATTGGAGATGACTTAATCTGACTTTCATTTACATAAATAAACTACTTGTATTTTGTTGTTCACACTGTAACGACTCTGTTAGTGACTCATGTCTCAGAGTCTGGGGTCTGGATGCAGTTTGGGGATTCTCCTCCTCCCTCTGATTACTTTGCAGCTCAGAGTGTGTTTTTTTTAAGTCTCTTATTAGATTTTTTTTACGTCTTAAAATGTTTACCTAACAATTCATACTCCATGGTTACGATAAGATCATTTCCTACATCTCTCGTGCAACAACCCATATTAATTGGAGTATATTTTTGACGTTACCCAACCCTAGTTAAAAACAAACCCATCTTCAAGAGATACAAGTCACGTCCTACATATTTGTTAATTTTTGCTTGTATCTTTGTCTTGAAGCTTGATCTAAATCAACACAATACGGACTCCCTGCAACAGTTTCCTCTATTAACCTGTTCTCCATTTTCATTTCCTGTCCTCCATCTCAATTCCATGTCATCATAATCTCGTGGCTAAAAACCAAGCTATTGCACATTAGAATGAAAAAATCTCACTATTTCACGTGTATTCATAGATATGTTGATTGGGATACTCTTCTGTGTCATGCATCATCCAGCACAGTTGTTGGCGTACCTGGACATTGACATCAGCCCCGTTGTTAACCAGGAACTCCAGACACAGCGCTCCGTGTGTAGAGGCAGCGGCGAAATGTAGCGGCGTGAAGCCCTTGTTGTTAGGCTGACTGACATTGGCGCCGTAATCAATCAGCTCACTCACAACGGCGTCCTGACCGTTGAAGCACGCCAAGTGAAGCGCCGTGTTCCCAAACCCGTTGGACTCATCGATCTATTGGAGGAGACAAAGACGTGTGTTGGTCAAACAGGGGATGTGTTCAGTGAGGGAGTGTTTGTTTGACACACACACACTCTTTGTGTGTCCAGACCTCCACAGCCAGGTTCAGCAGGTGTTTGACCACGGCGATCTGTCCGCTGGAGGCCGCCGTGTGGAGGGGGGTGTATCCTCGTTTGTCCTTACAGCTGATCTCTGCTCCCTGATTCACCAGCAGACACACCACGTCCAAGTGACCTGGAGAGAGAGAGGCGGGGGGATCAGACTGTGGATTAAACCCTTCTCTCCACCAGGTTGTTGGAAACCTGTTCAACATGTGTATGGCTTCGTCAAAGTCGCAACAGCAACCCCTGTGTCAATAATCTGAACGCATCCTGCGTTAGAAAGCTTAGATTCTCCACAATTGAGTCACTAAGTTTGTTTTTTAGTATTCTTGACCAACAATATGTGATAAGTGAAAGAACCGCTCAGATAATGATCACAACAACTAGGATGTCCTACCAGTTTGGGGTCATTACGTCACATCTGTAACCTGTACCCCAAATATTCACTCTCCTTTCCACCAGAGAAACAAAGAGTTCAAACATATCAAAAGTGTTGTTTCATTAAATTATTACAAGTGGTGAAATTTCTCCTGTAAAGTTCGCTGTTTGTCTGTCTGTTGTGTCCGTTCTCATCAATAACAGCAGCTTCACAGTCTTAAAGCATTTCCTCCTCAATGTTAATCTGGCAAAGCTGGATGCATTCATTTTCCTTATAGCCCGAGCTGCAAGATAAAAGTAGCCCCAATGATTTCTATTGAGTTTTCATCTAAGGACAGCTTGTGTCAGCCAACAAGCCCTCCCTGCTTGACTGGCCAATAGTCTTGTGTAACATCTCTATTATAGGGTCATTTCTTGGCTGAAAATCCTGTCAATCACTTGTACTGTAGCCATTCACTTTAGCCAGCTGTAGCCCTTTAGACCACTGGTGAGACCGATTTATTCCCATGCGTCTCCATTCACATTCATATGTGCAACAGAGGAGCACAATCTGTAGCTGGGAACAATTATTTCATGATTTTTGACATAATTTTCCATAAAGAGAGCAAAGTTGACTAGACAGAGGTCGCTGAGCACTGATGAAGCTGATCTTGTTTTATTTATTTATTTTTTTTTTTGCACAAAGTCTTCAGAAGAGAGCATGGACAGTGAGTACAACTCTGCCTGGTGTTTGGTCACCTGAGACTTACAGCTCTCCTAGCAAGCTGAAAGTTTATCCAGATGTAGATGACAATGCGTAGTAGTGATGTGGTGGATGTCTAATGTCATCATCTTGAAGTAATTGATTTTAAATAATGGTTATAAAAAACATAGAAAAAAGTATTTCAGCTGCATTTAGCTGGATGTGGGCTTAAGTCACATATCAAAACATGACATTTTCTGAAACTAGACATCTTAATCTTCCATTTGGGGTGTCACTGATGAATTTTGACCATATGGTTCTTCAGTTATAAGCTTTAAACACAGTATGGTATATAGGCCAGAATTGGGTGGAATTAATCAGAGAGCTGATGACAGACAGGAAAATGTTTGCATGCACGTTTGCATGTTTGCAGCGATCCTACAGGAAATAAAGGTGAGATGTGCTTAAACAAATTCTTTTTTGTCTCTCACCCATGAAAGCAGCCCAGTGCAGCGCTCGTCCGTCCTTCTTATCAAAGGCGTTGATGTTTGCTCCTTTAGCAAGGAGGAGGTTCACCATCTAAGAAACAGAATCAGAGATTGATATCAGGGAAACAAATCTGTCTCTGTGAGTCAGAGTGGACGAGCGTCTTTATATAACAGTGTTGTAAACACGTCTCATCGCTCGGCTCAGCTGTTGCATAAACACTGAGGATTGGCCGGGTTGGGCAGAAATAGAAGAAGGCGTCCATTCTGCTGCCTCTCATTGTTAATTTTAGATTCAGCACACTTGTGAATGATTCTCCTGGAGACCAGAGGGTTTCAGAACCAGCAGCCCACTCATTAACAACAGTGATGCAGCTGCACTCGCCCACCTGTTCCCTCCAACAGCTTCAGCAACAAAAGCACAAAGGAGGGTTACATCAGCGCTCGCTTACTAATCAACCCGAGGCATTGGGGAAACATGCTAAACACACCTGTTATTAATGAATCTACAGAAGGGGACGAGAGGAACACACCTGTTTAACACTGAGTCAATCAAATCTGGAAACATGCTACACACAGAGAATAACCAGCTCCTGCAGTACCTCAGTGTGGCCATTGAGGGCGGCGTGATGCAGAGCGGTGCGTCCACCACGGTCCGATACGTTCACGCTGCTCAGGAGCGGGATGATGACCTCAGCACAGCGCAGCGCGTTGTTGGCTGCAGCGACATGAAGCGGCGTCTGCCAGTTCTTGTCCCGAGCGTTGACATCAGCCGAGTGACGGATCAGAACTCGCACCGCGTCCTGAGAAACACAAGGAAAGAAGCCTTTTTTTTATACCAAATCAAAATAAATGAAGAAGCAACTCGTAACTCACAACTCACAAAGTTAATAATAACAATAACAACAATTATAATTTCATTGTTTGTGAGATGTAACAACAGGAATCAAATGTTTTGTACTGTGTGTTTCTGTTTGTTCTAATTTCCTGTTGCGTAAATTCCCCTCAGTAACATAAGATGTATTTACACACATGCCGCCCAAACACACACCTCCACACTTCTGATCTGTTCCTTCAGCGCAAACTGACTGGTTCATACCTCTGACATTCCAGCAGCTGCTCAGCCATGCAGTGCTACCTGTTCTGGCACTGACGCCGATGACGTGGCTGATGGAATGTTTTGACCCAGATTTACTCAGAGTGTAAAGCTCTGTGTGTGTGTGTGTGTGTGAGTTGGGGGAGGCTGGAACTGATGAGTGAGTGTGTTGTCAGATAAACACAGCAAGGTGAAGTCAGCTCTTTGACACCTGAGTCACAGTGAGAGATGTTGGAAGAGACGTGGGAGTTTTTATGCTCCCTGAAGCGGAAAAGACTTGAATTAAAGTTTGTATGTGTGTGTGTATGTGCGTGTGCTTGTATGACTATCAAAGAGAGGACTTTTGTCCCGTTGAATGTTCACTAAGAGGGGACATCTTTGAGACAACCTGTTGATGACCTTATGATTAAGCTAAAATCATGTCAAGTAGGGCTGAACGATTTTGGAAAAAGATCTCATTGCGATTTTTCTGGCAGATGCAGCGATTTCAATTGGATTCACGGTTTTCTTTAAATCAAACTTTAGTGAAGTTTTCATAATGTACAGTAACATTTACAAACTTGACAGAAAATTACATCAAACCATTGAAACATCAAAAGCTACTACTCTAATGCAAGAGGATGAAAATGAAACTGAAGGTAAGAATCGTTTCAATCGTTGAGATAAAATGTTAATATTTTAATACAAAAAGTGAAACATTTTGAGTAATAAAGACAAAATTCTGAGACAAAAAGTCAAGATTTTGAGATGAAACTTCTGAAGTTTGAGAAATCAGTTTAACATTATGTGAAAAAAGTCTAAATTTTCTCATTTAAGGTCAAAATTTTAAGATGATAAAAGTCTAAGATAAAAAGTCCATATGTTGAAATAAAAAGTTGAAATTTTGACATAAAAAGTCAAATTTCTTTGATCTAAGTCAAAATGATGAGAAATAAATACAGAGGCAAATAGATAAAAAGAAGATTATTTGATAAGTTGTCGAATGTTGACTCTTCTCAAAACCTAACACCTATTCCTGCTTTTTCTAAACCAGACTTTTTAAGTTGTATTTTTAGTTATAAAAACTGAAGAACAAAAAGAGCTATCTTTGACTCTTAACTTTTCAAAATGATGTAGCGCGAAATATCCTTAATTGTGTCAAGTTAAATAAAATAAAGTCAACAACAATCCCAAGGAAAAAAGGATCTTTCCCAACAGTCTTACTCCCAAGACAGGTGTGTGTGAAACAGCTGAAAAAAAAAAATCACTGCTTTGGCGATTACATGATCACAATGTTTGATTTCGATCACAACACGATAAATGGTTCAGCCCTAATGTCAAGACGACTATATTATATTATATTTGAAATAGCTTCAAATTTTTTTCTTATTTTTGTTATTTCCAGATGATGTGTGAATGTGTGCTCACCTCACTCCGTGATGCAACAGCGCGATGGAGAGGCGTGAGCCACATGTTATCTTTGGCATTAACCCGAGCTCCTGCAGAGAGAAAGAAGAATGAAACACATGAAGTTTTGTTGATTACAGATTTTCCACAGGTTCAGGCATTTAGACCACACTCAGTGGAAGCCATAGGACTGTAAGTGTTACCACGCAACAGATATCAGTGCAACTCCAAAATAAGGGCGTATAAAAGCAGGATAACAGAAACATAATTATTCCCAACGACAGCTTTTCCTCTGCTTATTCTGAGGAGGGTCATAAATATCTTTGTGAGAGTATTTAGCTGTTAAGCTGCAAGTTTTTTGGAAGAGTGTCCAAGAAAAAGGTGTTTTGTTTATAAATGACTTTGTCAAGGAGGACGGAAAACTTTTGAAATGGACCCAATTCACTGAATGCATGGCACTATCCGTTCCCTCCAGTCCTTTAATCAACTGTCTTCTCCTCTTATAATTTTAATTCGAAAACATAAGGATGGAAACTCGAGACATTTGGTTTGTGGACCTGCTATGAAAATCACAGCCTGTTACAAAACAGGAAGATAAATCACAACACAAATAACTTCTATTTAACGGACTGGTCCTTGAAAAATATTCCTTGCACCACCTTTAGAACATGGAAGGAAACTGTAGATTGCCCTTTATCATTGAAACTGGTATTTGAGTTGCTGTATAAAACAGTTATTGACTCATACACAAGGCCATCCCACATGTTAAATATGTTTTTATTGTCTACACTTTTTTAACCTTGTTTTCTTGTCTTCGTTGTTTCTTTTTTCTCTTGTATTCTAAACCGTCCAGCCAGTTTAGAACAATGTTTCTATTTTGCTGTAAGACTATTGGTCCCCAAGTTGCATGAGGTGCGCCGTTTAGTTCTGTGTACGCTGCTTTGTGTTGTCTGTCAGATTCTGACTGTTTTAGTTTGTGAATCCTTCAGGGTTAAAGATTGTCACCACCTGCTTACACTTAAACTGACTTCTATAAAAGTAGACAATTCAGAAAAAGATGTTTAGAATAAAGTTTAGGGTTCATAAAGCAAGTCCCCACTAAGAATGGTGGTGGTGGGGTTAAAAAAAGAGCTGTTTCCTGGTGACATCAGGAAACCTTTTCAATCAATGTATTTCTTTGAAACACAACCCTCATAACCCCCTTCAATCCAAACCCTCAACAGCATTATCCAGAGGTTGTTGTATTTTACCAGAGAGGATGAGGAGCTCGGTGATCTCTGCATCGCCCAGGAAGGCAGCTGCATGCAGCGGCGTTCGCTTCTCTGAATCCTGAAACAGGAAGTGACACAATTGTTGTTTGTTTGTGTTATGATGGTAACTGAAAAAAGGTATTCATGTTTTAGTTAAGTGGCGCTAAAGTGATGCTCAGTGTTCACAGCCCCTGGTTTAGGAAATGTGAGCTGGTCAAAAATATGTTCTTTCATTTTTCATTTCTTTCCATCCACAAACACAAACTTCAGATAACGATCTCATGGCTCCCATGAAGGTTGAGATGCGATTTCGAATGAATAAAGGCAGATAATTAGTTTATGATCTTTATTTACATGGTTAAAGAGTCCAGCCCATTGTCTCTCTCTCCCTTTCTCTCTCACACACACACACACACACACACATACACAAAAGCACATATACACATACACATACATACACAGTTGCCTGGTTAGCTCAGATCTAGGGGTCAGGATTCCTCCCTGAGAGTGAACAGAGGAGTCTGTGAGATCAGCTCACACAGGATGAGCTGAGAATCAGGGACGGCAGCTGTCAGAGTGTCAACACAGCCATTGTTCTCCTGAGTCAGCTCTCTCTCTCTCACACACACACACACACACACTGTGATGTGTCCATATGACTGCAGCCTGAATGACAAAAACACACCAGAGGACCCTGATGTGGGCAGCCCTCCTGACGCCGTCTCCAGAGAGAGGATTCTGAATCCAGCAGTGACCAGAACTGCAGCAGGCCATCCCACATCCTGCACTGTCCTCCTAAACATGTGCTCTGCATCTTTACACACATGATGTAAAGAAACACACACACACACACACACATTGAACTTTGGCTGTGCTGACTCCTGACCTGCCCTCCCTCTCCCTCGGGTGCTGACTGCTGCAGGAAGTGAAGGGAGCAGAGAAGAAGAGTGACACAGAGCTGGGTCTGAAGTTTCTGATGGGCTGGGTTTGGATGCAGAGTGTGTTATCCAACGGCAGACTTTTGTATCTGAACAGTTGCGGTTCTGGTCAGTAAGAACTGGTACTCAACGATTTGCAAAATTGATCTAATTGTGATTTTTTTCCCCTACATTTCCATTTTTTGTGGGATTACTTTTAGGGTCCTCATCTCCAGTGTTCAACACAAACAACAAATCCCTCATGATCAAAAAGAGCTCTATAAATGCAAGATAGTTGGTTCTCTAACTCACTGTCTTTTTTGTCATGTCAAAAACTACAAATGCATTAGTCTAAAGTCTTGTCTGAGATGGAGAAAATAACAGGTTTGGATCAGGAGATGGATCCTGTGTTTCTCATAGTGGGCCTCCAAAGCCGACATGTAGTATCAAAACAAAATAAGAGACTGTACTGTATCCTTACCTATGCGACCAGGAAGAATGTTTTACTGCAGTGGATCAATGGACTTAGGAACTTGTACTTAGCCTTTACTTGTAAAAGTGAAAAAACATAATAAAAAGATGTTGTCAAGAAAAAAACCCCACCATATTTAATACATAAAAGTAGGAAAATGTAACTTTAAAAAAGAAGAGCTGTTTTGATTCATGTGGAAAATTTAATATCCCTTGCTACATTAAAGTGGATGATCTTTTTTTTCACTTTTCTTGTTTTGAATAAGAAAAAACCCATACATGAGCGATACAAGTGCATTTTGTTAAAAAAGGGACTCAGTTCAGCATCTCAGAAAACTATATCATCCACCAGTTCATTTTATTTTTGTCACTCATTTCAAAAAGTGAAATCCAGATATTATATAGACTCATTATCCATAGAGTGAACTATTTCAAGCCTTTATTTCTTGGAATTTTGATGATTATTGCTTATAGATAAGGAAACCAAAACTTAAGTGTCTCAGAAAATAAGAACATTACATATGATCAATAAAAAAGGACATTTTAAACAGAAATGTCAGGCCTCTGAAAAGTGTGTTAATGTCCATGCACTCAATCGTGACTGCTTTTTGCCCATTTTAACCACTCTACACTCATATTTTTTACCATTTATCAACCAATTTTTGCTACTTTCTCACTATTTTCCTGACTTTCTCTCGATTTTCAACCATTGCTACTTTTTGGCCATTTTTGCCACCTTAAACTTCTTTTATTGCTACTTCTTGCCCTTTTTTCCACTTTTCATCATTTACATTGTTTCTCTTGCAAAGGTAGTTTTAAATGATTTGGCTCTTTGATTGAGCAGGGTGTCAAAACATTATACCTGGTAATCTGACATATTTGAGGTTGAAGAAATATTGCACTGTTGGCCACAGGATAATAGCAGCAGCCATATTGCGAATAACCTAATTTGCTATTAACCGCCCAGCCCTACTAGTATTATAAACCAGGGTTAACAATTATCTAAAATCAGAGTCATAACTTAGCCTCAGTCAAGTGACTCTGCCTGCTTTTGAGTCACTTTCTTCCAGACGATCACTGTCTTTCTATTTCATCATCCCTTTTTTTCTGGGTTGTGAGTGACGGCTGACCTCAAAGTTTGTGACAACTGAAACACTTTGATAAAATCTGAGCATGTGTGTGTTTGTGTGTGTGTGTGTGTGTGTGTATTGTTTTTACCAGAGCATTGATGTCCTCAGATTTGTAAATGAGCATTCGGATCTCCTCAGGGTCTCCGCTGAAAATCGCCTGGATGAGCGGAGGCTGCAGGAGGAGACAGAAGAGGAACCAGAGCTCAATTATTTCATCACACGGTGAGAAAAATACATGGCCGGCATCCAGAAACAGACATTAAAGTTCAGAGACCAAAGAATAACTCCTGAATATTAAACAAGAGGAGACAGAGAGTGATCCTTCCCACGGTATAGTGCTCTGTGTGTATGTTCTTGTGTGTGTGTGTGTGTGTGTGTGTGTGCGTGTGTGTGTGTGTGTGTGTGTGTGTGTAAGGAGCAGCTGCTTGACTTTACGCTGCTCTGTTTACAAAAAGCTAAAGCACCCAGACTGCAGCTCCTACACACTGTATACCAAACTGTTCTTTATTACCAACAAACTGACTTTAAAATCTGCTTTCACACACTCACACACTGACACACACTTGGACACAGACTGGAATATCTGCTCCCATCAGACAGAAGATCCATTTTCAAGAGATACAGATCATAAAAATAAAACGTCTAAGCAAAGAGAAAGCTTTAATGAAGGGCGCAGTGTGTAGGTCAAGCCCACATTTTCCCTCCAAGATCACAGATATGATGTAAATACAGGCTCCAGACACACACAAACACACACAGCAGCTATCACTCAATCAGCACTCTGGCAGTAAAGGTTTTAAAGAAACAGCCGCTGAAGTTATGAGCAAGGATTCATGAATGTCAACATGAAAACAGTGTGACAGTGTGAAAAGACTCTATAAGGCTTTACATGAAGATTCACTCCTGTTTGCATCCACATCCACCTGTTTTTATTCACACGTTATGATTTATTCTGCAGCTCTGTCGGGTTTTATGCCATCCTACATTTCTTTATTCCACTGTGTTGCAAATTCCTATTTTTATGCAAATATTTCTATTTCACAATGTGCTTTGCATGCACAGGCTACCTGCAGAAAGACAAACACAGGTGGGGGAGGGACAGATGTGACAGAGCTACAGGCTGAGAGGGAAATGTTGGTGTGTTGATATCAAAGAGGGTGCAAACAAGATGAACAGAAACAGTGAGGAGGAGATGAGCCATTCCTTCTCTGTATGTTCCAACAATGACAGAGTTAATGTGTGTAAAACATGACTGTACTATAAGATTATCAATTCAACAACAAGAACATCTAACTTTATCTGAGAAAATTCAAATACATGCAAAATAACATCAAATCAATTTTTATACAAATATACCAATTTTTATGAAGTTGGGACATTAAGTGAACTGTAGACAAAAACAACACATTCCTAAAAAGCTGGGACAGGGGCAACAAAAGACTGGGAAAGTTGAGGAATGCTGGAAAAAAACACCTGTTTGGATCATTTGACAGGTGAACAGATTAATTGGAAAAAGGTGAGTGTCATGATTGGGTATAAAAGGAGCATCCCCAAAAGGTAGGAGTTGATGCATTTCATCATCTACAGTCCATAATACATCAAAAGATTCAGAGTCTCTGGAGAAATGGCCCAAAACCAACACTGAATGTCCGTGACCTTTGACCCCCCAGGGAGCACTGCAATGAAAACCTATATCAGTGTGTAAAGGATATTAGCATGTGGTCTCAGGAACACTTCAGAAAACCATTGTCAGTTAACACAGTTCATCACTACATCTACAAGTGACAGTTCAAACTCTACCAAGCAAACACAAAGACAGATATCAACAACACACACATCGTGGAGGCTGCTGGCTTCTCTGGGCAAAAGGAAAAGGACAATCTGGAATGTTCCCAGCACAAAGGTCAAAAGCTAGCATCTGTGATGTTATGGGGGTGTGTTGGTGCCCACGGCATCATGGGTAACTGTCACATCTGTGAGGGCAGCATTCATGCTAAAAGGTACATCCAGGTTTTGGAGCAACATATGCTGCCATCCAAACAACGTCTTTTTAAGGGACGTCCCTGATTATTTCAGCAAGACAATGAAAGTGAGACGGATTCTGCACCTGTTACAACAGTGTGGCTTCATAGTAAAAGAGTGCAGCTACTAAACTGGCCTGGCTGCAGTCCAGACCTGTCTCCCAATGAAAATGTGTGACACATTATGGAGCACAAAATACAACAACGGAGACCCAGGACTGTTGGATTCTGAAGAATTCAATGATTGGTGTCTTCAGTTCGCAAATGCTTAATGACTGTAGTTAAAAGGAAAGGTGATGTAACACAGTGGGAAACATGTCCCCTGTTAGATACATGTTTCAGGCATCAAATTCAAATTGAGTTTGCAAAAAGATCACGTCATCATTTGCAAAAAACAAAGTCAATCAGTTTATCAGTGTATTGAGTTGAATAAAGGTTGAACAGGATTTGCAAATCATTTTATTCTCTTTTTATTATGTTTTACTACATGTCCCAACTTCATTGTGGTTGTAGATATTTTTACAAATAGCCAAAAAATGCACCTTTAATGCAGATGCGTTTGACTTTCACACAAAGCACACCCAAGTCACTTTACATCACTCCACTGGACAAAGAAAACCATTGCATATTGCAAAAATGAGAGGTATGTTTCATCAACTGAGAAGGAACTGCAGCATTCACTGGCCTGAGACACTGAGTCTGAATTAAACAGGAAATTAGCCCGTGCTACATGTTAGCGTACTGTGTGAGTGATGAATCAGACTTCAGTCACAGCCTCTCTCCACTTCCTGTCCTCTTTCTTCACTTCATGTAACTAGTTCTCCTCTTCTCAGAAACCAGAGAGAGGAAGCTCAGAGCTGTTTCACTTCTGCTTCAGAAACTAAGCGCACACGAGCGCAAAAAACTGACTCCACTTCGTCATCCTCTGAGCTCTGCTCTTCCATCTGAGTGATTCTGGTTTAAGGCCACATCATCACGTCATCTTGATCAGAGGATCTGTGTGTTGTTAGGTAATACTGATACTGATACTGATACTGAAGTGTAGCTGTTGGGGATGGAGGAAACATTTGGAGCAGTGAGGTAGTGAACGCCGTCTGAGCTGCAGATAGGAGTGGGATGGGAGATCTGTTCCTGGAGAGGCAGCCCACGTTTGGCAGCATACAGCCTCTTTAGCTCTGCCCCTCTTTCTAAGCGCTCCTAACACACACACTGTGAAGAGTCGACACACACACTAAAACTCAGCTGGCAGCGATCCCTCGTCACAGCGAGGAGGAGACGGGGGGGGGGGGGGGGGGGGGGGGGGGGGGGGGGGGGGGGCTGACGCTGGCACAGAGAGGACAGATTTAAGGAGTGTGAGCATGAATGGGGGAGACCCCTCACACACAAACTGGCTCCTAAATCTCTGAACTACAGCAGGTTCTCTGAGCTGCTGAATTATTTACAAGATTGAATTAAGATTTACTCCAAAGATAAAACAGAGACTTCCTACAGTCCTCAAAACGCATGGAGAGAAACAAACACTGCAGAGACAGTTTATCAGCTCAGCTTCTTTCTTCAAATCTGCTCCGGAGCGTCATCAGAGCTGCAGCAGAGCACTGTCAGGATGTTTGAATGTAGAGCATTTCTTTGCACATGTATAATCCAACCTTTCGCTTATCATTCAATCTGCAAAGACCACTAGCCTGATAACTGTCCTTCAGTGTGTCTCTCCGTGTGATGCTCTGACTGAAGTGTGACCCAGATGGGGAGGGGAACTATTGGAGTAATCATTGAATAGTCTCCATCCATCCATTATCTTATCCAATTTGAGGTCACAAAGGGTGGAGCCTATCAGAGCTGTCATTGGATGAGGGGACAACCATAGACTGTATAATGGATGGACAAAGTCTCCATGACGTCACCCATCTGTTTCTAAAGCCTAGTTTTGGTGCAAAACGGCTGGCGTGGCCATGTTGGAAATGAGATGAGTGAAGTGCGTCCAAACTCACAGCCATTGGGCGCCTGTTAGTCATGTGATCCGACCTGTGCCTCTAGTTGGGCAAGCTTGCAATCTCAATATCTTCCAGACTACCAAGCTGGAAAAAAAATCACCCCATATACAGCGTGTTCCATTAGCGAAATTTGCAATTCATACGGGAAACAGTTTTTGTACCAGGCTGTAAATATGCTTATTTCAGCTCTGAAAATGGCTTTTTTTGGCTTGGTGTGTATGTGACTCTTGGTACTTCCAGTGCCAGCCTCAAGTGGTCACTCGAAGAACAGCAGCTTTCTCGCACTTTTGTTTTGTCTCATATTTTTAGACTGTAGTCTGCCTCTTGGGTCCAACCTGGACTCCTAGGGAGCGCATTCACCTCATGGCATCGGAATGAGCCATCAACCTGGTGAGCATGTCTGAGGTCTGTGAGAGGAAGCTGGAGGTAACTCACACATCCATGAGAAGAGCATGCAGACTGCCCTGCCGGGAGTCAGACCAACACAAAGCCCTCAGAGAGAAGTTTATGGTGAAGATAAAGCAGCATTTCACTGATGATGTAAATGCCATCATTATTTTAACAATAAAAAATGTCCCTGTTATAATCATTTTAAGATCTATAATCCCACTCAATCATTATCTCTAGGTCTCTAAACGTGTGTCAGTGTCAGTGTCTGCCTCATCCCCTTACAGACCCCTCCCTCGCCGATTTTGTTGATGTTTTGTTGGACGTTTCTGGGCAAAGAGTAGGAGTTGATACAGGTAGTGACCAGCCAATCACAGTGCACCCAGAGACTTTGTGTGTTGACAGTGAGTGGGTGAAGCTATCCTGAGCGGCTACAATAGTGGACGTAACTCAAAGAAATAATGATACAATTTTGTAGCATACCTCATGTCCCTGCAGGAAGTCAGGTGTACGGCTCTTGAGTTTCTCCCATGCGATGCTGCAGGTGCTCACAGGTCTGTTTTTTACACCTGTCTAGACGTCTGTCTATGGTGTGTTTACAAAGCTCAAGACTGTTAGCCATGCTATTAGCTACAGTCAGAGGCAGTGAGCATGTGCTGCAGCTGTCAGTGAGCCACAGAAGAGGAGCCCAGTTTGGATGTTGTGTGTATATAAATAAACAAAACTTATCAGGAATTCCTGCATACTTCACCTTTAAACTAAAATTATCCATTGTGATATAATTTTTATGTAACACTAAACTCATACCTGTAAGTGTGCACACCCTAGCCACCCCTACCTATGTCACTGCCCTCATTGTGGTACTGCAGTCTGACAGTCTGAACACACCCCTGCACACAGACGCACACAGAGTAACAGTGTGGTATCAGACTTAACAGACTTTCAGGTTTGTTTAGCAAAAGCTGAAGGAAAGCTTCGTTGATTTTAAAAGAATGGAAGGAAAGATGGCCAGACTTAAACTTTTATTCCAAAGAGAGCAGAGAGGTGAGTGCAATGAGATTGAGAGGAGGATGAACGATTGGCTGGTGTATAATTCAGCTCGAGCATAGCACAGATCGGCATAACAGTCGCCACAAAATGATCAAGGGGAAGTTTAAAGTAGGTATGAACCACACAGAGTGACGGGACGCTTCTGCTTGTGCTGACTTTATGTACGGGTTAAACCTGGAGATAGCGATGAAAGTGAAAATTTTGCTTCTCCTCATCTTAAGAGATATTTACATTGTGCATGTGCATCATTACAACAAATAAAACATGCAGACAGATGACAACATGTCTGTAAACCCCACAAAAAGATCATACTAAGTGCAGGATCCTTTTTTCATCCTTGTTTCAGACAGTGCACACCTGTCTTAAACATGCCTGCATCGGGGCGGAACTCTGCCATGCATGATGCAGGGAGCCGAATTGTAAACACATAATTATGTTGAGACAAAAACGTCATACATAAGTGAAGTAGCATAAGGACACCAAGTTTGTTTAATGAAAGAAGGTATAGACCTGTTCCTAGAGGAAAGGTAGCCCAAAGGCTCATTTATGCTGAATGTTAAATATGGATACAGATACGGACGGAGCCTTCTGTCTGTACGTTTTCCTATAGCTTACAGATACCGACCAAACACAGCATTACCACAACAAACTATGGGGCAGTGTTGCTGTTAAGAGCCGATGCGTAGCTCAAGTGAGACTCAAAGAAGGAAGAACTGTGGCAGAAGTATTTGAAGAAAAACACAATGTTTAATGGCCTCAACTACCACCGCCTCTTACAACGCTGACTCCTTTTCTGTCTTGTTTGCAAGAGGTACATTAGCAATACCTCCTCCATAGTCGCCATGACTATTTTTGAGTTTGTTGTTGTCATAAACTTCTGGGTGCGGGCTGCCCCCCATGGTGGATGTTTTGGTTGACAGCAATACCAATGTAGGGGACGTATGGAAGTATGTGAGCAGTGACAGTGACATCATTTGAAATGGACGAATAGAATTACATATAGAAAGGGAGTATTAATGAGCCTCTAAAGGACTTTTTTGTGATTTGGTGCAACAAAGAAAAAAGAAAGAAATAAACTTTGTATAACCATGGATAGGATGAGTAATGCATTTATATTTTTTTCAATCAACACTACAACAAACACACAACAATCGAGATGCCACTTTGTTGTCAATTTACAAAAACTATCATCCTCCTTTATGTCAAACATCAGGGAGTTATCTCTGAACGAGACATTGATGTAAATAATTAATCTCTTTGTGTGAACATCTTTGTGCAAAGTTAAAACTTTAAAATCACCTCTTTTGTTTAAAATAAAAATAAAAGGAAAGAAATATGAATGATGATACCCTCTCTCATCAGTTTGTCTTAGAGTTCATGTTTTTGTTTTGAAAAAGACAGAGGCTAAAAAGAACCTCATCTTAATGTTTGTGTTATTCATTTTCTGAACAACCTTTCCCATAAGCCCCTGACCTTTGTGGGCTCACAACAAACTGCAGAGGACAATTCTTTATGCAAACCTTTGAGGAGAGAATTTTACAGAAACTCCTCTGAAAAGCTGTGAATTCAGTCCTTCAAGGAGTTCAGTGTCTCGAACATGAAGATTCACACACACCTTCCACTAACGACGCTGACGAACATTTCTCCTCTGCTCCGTATGGTCCAGCCAGTGTCATTAAACCTTTGTCTGCAGCACTGAGATCATACATACAAAGGAACATACAGATTTCCTCTCCATCCTCCACGTTCTCACTCTGATCCTACACAAACTTCCTTGATCAGATTACCTCTGTTTTCACTCCAAACAAACACACGCTAACACGCTAACAGGCAGCACACATACAGTCAGTCCTGTTTTCAGCCTCGCTCTAGAGAAAAAGAAGAAGCCGTGTCTTCATTTCCTCTGATGCCTGAGGTGACAGGCCTCGTACTGCCCCGTCTCCTCCCCCCTCAGGGACCGTGACACACTTCTGAGGTCCTCCTGCAACTTATTATTCCCTCAGTCTGCTTCTCTACGCGCCCGAGATGCAAAATGGAAGGCTGGAATTTTCACCTGCCTTCAGCAGACGCGGGAAATAATTGAGGAAACTGGAGTTAAAAACACGGAAAGGAGAAAAAAACACAGGATCTTTGATAAACAAATCCACACATCCACTCAATTCCCTGAGAAAACTCATTAATCTGAATCAGGATTTCTTACAGTTAATCCTAAATCCATTCAAATCTTCTGCAGCCTCACCTCAATTTACCTTTCTGGTAAATTTCACCACATCGACAAATAAACCAATCATAATTAACCACTACAGGTAGAAAAATCCTGCACCAGCAGATTCGCAAGTGCTCGTCTTTTGATGAGGATACGATAAAAGACAGTGAGAAGAATCAAGAGGCTGCTGAGCTGAGGCATCCAGTTATCAGCTTCATCAGCATGTTGTCTGAAAATAACAGGAAGTCCCTCCGTTCTTCAGAGTTACATAAAAAAAACACGTCTTCCCTTCCTTGAAGTGAGCAGCAGATCTGATACAGCCACAGAGCTGGCTCAGACGGGAGTTTCTAACACTGTTTTCATCACACCGAGGCTCCTCAGACACTTCTGAATTTATTCAAAAAACAGGCTGAGACTAAAACAGAGTCTCAGAATCTGCAGGAGCCGATCAGAGAAACATCCAGGAACCTGGAGGTGATCACTGAACACTGGACATCAGACTTCAGCTGCATCTCTACACTTTGTGTCAGTATGGAAACTAAATTTCTCTGATTTTCACTCATGGATGGACAAAAAAGGGAACTTTTTCATGTTTCAGTTTGCTAAAAAATGTACACACAGAGAATCAAACTCCTTTGAGGAAACTCGTGACCCAGAAGAAAGCTGCAAAGCTGCAGCAGAAAAAACCTCTGTGGTTATTTTGTGATTTGTGAAGGTTTATGCCCTACTTTTCCACTCACTAATAGTTTCAGAGAAGTAAATAAGATGCAAATCAGCATCCACTTCTATGTCTGAATACCCCAATATGTGAGTTTTCTGACATACATCTTAAGAGATGCAACAACAGGTCAGATATCAGAGAAGTTTAATATTCAAAGACTAAAATTGTAGGGTATATCTCTGTGAGGGTCACCTCTCTTTCTTCCACGAAGCAGCTGGATATCTTACTTCTTTCTGGCATGCATTTCTAAAGGACAGGACTTTGTTCTGCAAGTCTCAGATATTTTTCTGAGTTAATTCTCACACTTGTTTACATAATTTGGAAACCAGGTAGACGTGCCAAGGATTAGAAATGTCCCTGATCACCAGTGGTATGTGCAAAATCTTTAAGGCAGATTGTTTGTTACATCATCAGCATCTCAGTTTTACTGAACTTGAGATCAGCTCCTGTAAACTTTCTGTGACTTTAAGAAGCTCAGGACTAGAATTTAAAAACAGACCCTGTTAGAATTTTATAGGATCCAAAACCTGATCAGAGATTTTCTTTTACATGTCTCACAACAGGAAGTGCATGAACCCAAATTCAAGAAAAGTCACATGTTCATTCGTTGTCCTACTTACCAATGAAGTCATATTGGAAATAAATCTCTGCTGACCTCTGGGAGTCTCTGTATGGGCCCCTGGAGGCCTCCAGACAGACCCCACTAAGAGAACCACTGGTTCAGCCAACATGTTAAATATCCTTCCTGAGCTTATCCTGAAACTTGATCAGAGATGATGCATTTGCAGCTTTGCTTTCTGAAAGCTGCAGCTACAAGAGCAACAATGAGCTTTGAGCAGGAGGAGGAGCCGGCTCTGCTCTGCTCTGGTTGTGTTTTCATTATTGAGGACATACTCTCTGCAGCTCTGAGGATGCTTGCGGAAGGAAACAGAGCAGGAAGTATCAGAGAAGAAGTGGGCTGTCCTAATTTTAACGGAACACCGCAAATTATTGCCTTAAAAGTCAAAATCTGGATGCTTTACAGCGACCACTTCATGGTTGGACTCCCTGCACATTTAGCAGCGAAAGCGTCAATATTATTGTGATTCTGGAGCAATACACGTCTGCAAGAGCTACACAAAGACAAAGAGCGATATTAAAAATAAATATCCTCTCAACAAACATAATGAAGCCTCTTTAATGCTAAGCTAACAGCTAGCAGGGTCTACCTGGTCGGCCAGTTTGAGTACAGCCATCTCTGGGTCAGCTCCGGCGTCTCATCCACTCCCTCCCCGGCCCCGCTGCACCATGCACGGGGCGATGCTGCGCCGCTCCCCCGCTCCTCTCTCCGCTCCTCCCGCGGGACTAAAGGCGCTCACAGCAGGCTGGGTGATGAAGGATGAAGGCCGAGGACCAGGGCCACCATCAGCCCCGCTCCGGTGACGCTATCTTCGGCGGATGTGCTGAGCCGAGGCGGCCGCTCTGGAGCAGGATCGGCGGGACCCTCCGGTGTAAACAATCCACATTTATGAGCCCTGGTTCCGCTGCTCCTTCTGCACGGAGGTCCCCGGAGCCTCTCCAAGCCTTACACCAGCTCCTTCCCCTTCACAAGCCTCCTCCTGCCGGTCTGCAGAGCCACAAGCCTCCCGGAGCAGCAGCCAGTCTGAAGTCTGCTGAACGACACACAGGAAGTGTGAGGCTGTCTCTCCTCCTCCTCCTCNTAAGATCTACCTTTTTCGGGGGGGGGGGGGGTACTACACACAATGCATGTCTTAAAGGTTGCGTATACATGTTTTTTCTTAAAAATGAAATGTTAACTTCAACAGGACTGATCCCGCTCAATCATTATCTCTGGGTCTCTAAACATGTGTCAGTGTCTGTGTCTACCTCACCCCCTTACAGACCCCTCCCTCTACTATTTTGTTGATGTTTTGTTGGACGTTTCTGGGCAAAGAGTAGGACTTGATACAGGTAGTGACCAGCCAATCACAGTGCACCCAGAGACTTTGTGTGTTGACAGTGAGTGGGTGAAGCTATCCTGAGCGGCTACAATAGTGGACGTAACTCAAAGAAATAATGATACAATATTTGTAGCATACCTCATGTCCCTGCAGGAAGTCAGGTGTACAGCTCTTGAGTTTCTCCCATGCGATGCTGCAGGTGCTCACAGGTCTGTTTTTTACAGTCTATGGTGTGTGTACAAAGCTCAAGACTGCTAGCCATGCTATTAGCTACAGTCAGAGGCAGTGAGCATGTGCTGCAGCTGTCAGTGAGCCACAGAGGAGGAGCCCAGTTTGGATGTTGGGTGTATATAAATAAACAAAACTTATCAGAAATTCCTGCACACTTTACCTTTAAACTAAATTTATCCATTGTGATATAATTTTTATATAACACTAAACTCATACTTGTAAGTGTGCACACTCTAGCCACCCCTACCTATGTCACTGCCCTCATTGTGGTACAGCAGTCTGACAGTCTGACAGTCTGAACACACCCCTGCACAGAGACGCACACAGAGTAACAGTGTGGTATCAGACTTAACAGACTTTCAGGTTTGTTTAGCAAAAGCTGAAGGAAAGCTTCGTTGATTTTAAAGAATGGAAGGAAAGATGGCCAGACTTAAACTTTTATTCCAAAGAGAGCAGAGAGGTGAGTTCGATAAGATTGGGAGGAGGATGAACGATTGGCTGGTGTAAAATTCAGCTCGAGCATAGCACAGATCGGCATAACAGTCGCCACAAAATGATCAGGGGGAAGTTTAAAGTAGGTATGAACCACACAGAGTGACAGGACGCTTCTGCTTGTGCTGACTTTATGTACGGGTTTAAACCTGGAGATAGCGATGAAAGTAAAAATTTTGCTTCTCCTCATCTTAAGAGATATTTACATTGTGCATGTGCATCATTACAACAAATAAAACATGCAGACAGATGACAACATGTCTGTAAACCCCACAAAAAGATCATACTAAGTGCAGGATCCTTTTTTCATCCTTGTTTCAGACACACCTGTCTTAAACATGCCTGCATCGGGGCGGAACTCTGCCATGCATGATGCAGGGAGCCGAATTGTAAACACATAATTATGTGCAGACAAAAACGTCATACATAAGTGAAGTAGCATAAGGACACCAAGTCTGTTTGATGAAAGAAGGTATAGACCTGTTCATGGAGGAAAGGTAGCCCAAAGGCTCATTTATGCTGAATGTTAAATATGGATACAGATACGGATGGAGCCTTCTGTCTGTACATTTCCCTATAGTTTACAGATACCGACCAAACACAGCATTACCACAACAAACTATGGGGCAGTGTTGCTGTTAAGAGCCGATGCGTAACTCAAGTGAGACTCAAAGAAGGAAGAACAGGGGCAGAACTATTTGAGTAAAAACTCAATGTTAAACGGCGGCAACTACCACCGCCTCTTACAACACTGACTCCTTTTCTGTCTTATATGCAAGAGGTACATTAGCAATACCTCCTCCACAGTCGCCATGACTATTTTTGAGTTTGTTATCGTCATAAACTTCTGGGTGCGGGCTGCCCCCCATGGTGGATGTTTTGGTCGACAGCAATACCAATGTAGGGGACGTATGGAAGTATGTGAGCAGTTACAGTGACATCATTTGAAATGGACGAATAGAATTACGTATAGAAAGGGAGTATTAATGAGCCTCTAAAGGACTTTTTTGTGATTTGGTGTAACAAAGAAAAAAAAAGAAATAAACTTTGTATAACCATGGATAGGATGGGTAATGCATTTATATTTTTTTCAATCAACACTACAACAAACACACAACAATCGAGATGCCACTTTGTTGTCAATTTACAAAAACTATCATCCTCCTTTATGTCAAACATCAGGGAGTTATCTCTGAATTAGACATTGATGCAAAGTGCAAAGTTAAAACTTTAAAATCACCACTTTTGTTTAAAATAAAAATAAAAGGAAAGAAATATGAAGGATGATACCCTCTCTCATCAGTTTGTCTTATAGTTCATGTTTTTGTTTTGAAAAAGACAGAGGCTAAAAAAACCTCATCTTAATGTTTGTGTTATTCATTTTCTGAACAACCTTTCCCATAAGCCCCTGACCTTTGTGGGCTCACAACAAACTGCAGAGGACAATTCTTCATGCAAACCTTTGAGGAGAGAATTTTACAGAAACTCCTCTGAAAAGCTGTGAATTCAGTCCTTCAAGGAGTTCAGTGTCTTGAACATGAAGATTCACACACACACCTTCCACTAACGATGCTGACGAACATTTCTCCTCTGCTCCGTATGGTCCAGCCAGTGTCATTAAACCTTTGTCTGCAGCACTGAGATCATACATACAAAGGAACATACAGATTTCCTCTCCATCCTCCACGTTCTCACTCTGATCCTACACAAACTTCCTTGATCAGATTACCTCTGTTTTCACTCCAAACAAACACACGCTAACACGCTAACAGGCAGCACACATACAGTCAGTCCTGTTTTCAGCCTCGCTCTGGAGAAAAAGAAGAAGCCGTGTCTTCATTTCCTCTGATGCCTGAGGTGACAGGCCTCGTACTGCCCCGTCTCCTCCCCCCTCAGGGACCGTGACACACTTCTGAGGTCCTCCTGCAACTTATTATTCCCTCAGTCTGCTTCTCTACGCGCCCGAGATGCAAAATGGAAGGCTGGAATTTTCACCTGCCTTCAGCAGACGCAGGAAATAATTGAGGAAACTGGAGTTAAAAACACGGAAAGGAGAAAAAAAACACAGGATCTTTGATAAACAAATCCACACATCCACTCAATTCCCTGAGAAAACTCATTAATCTGAATCAGGATTTCTTACAGTTAATCCTAAATCCATTCAAATCTTCTGCAGCCTCACCTCAATTTACCTTTCAGGTAAATTTCACCACATCGACAAACAAACCAATCATAATTAACCACTACAGGTAGAAAAATCCTGCACCAGCAGATTCGCGAGTGCTCGTCTTTTGATGGGGATACGATAAAAGACAGTGAGAAGAATCAAGAGGCTGCTGAGCTGAGGCATCCAGTTATCAGCTTCATCAGCATGTTGTCTGAAAATAACAGGAAGTCCCTCCGTTCTTCAGAGTTACATAAAAAAAAAACACGTCTTCCCTTCCTTGAAGTGAGCAGCAGATCTGATACAGCCACAGAGCTGGCTCAGACGGGAGTTTCTAACACTGTTTTCATCACGCCGAGGCTCCTCAGACACTTCTGAATTTATTTAAAAAACAGGCTGAGACTAAAACAGAGTCTCAGAATCTGCAGATCAGAGAAACATCCAGGAACCTAGAGGTGATCACTGAACACTGGACATCAGACTTCAGCTGCATCTCTACACTTTGTGTCAGTATGGAAACTAAATTTCTCTGATTTTCACTCATGGATGGACAAAAAAGGGAACTTTTTCATGTTTCAGTTTGCTCAAAAATGCACACATAGAGAATCAAACTCCTTTGAGGAAACTCGTGACCCAGAAGAAAGCTCCAAAGCTGCAGCAGAAAAAACCTCTGTGGTTATTTTGTGATTTGTGAAGATTTATGCCCTACTTTTCCACTCACTAATAGTTTCAGAGAAGTAAATAAGATGCAAATCAGCATCCACTTCTATGTCTGAATACCCCAATATGTGAATTTTCTGACATACATCTTAAGAGATGCAACAACAAGTCAGATATCAGAGAAGTTTAATATTCAAAGACTAAAATGTTGGGAATATCTCTGTGAGGGTCACCTCTCTTTCTACCACGAAGCAGCTGGATATCTTACTTCTTTCTGGCATGCATTTCTAAAGGACAGGACTTTGTTCTGCAAGTCTCAGATATTTTTCTGAGTTAATTCTCACACTTGTTTACATAATTTGGAAACCAGGTAGACGTGCCAAGGATTAGAAATGTCCCTGATCACCAGTGGAATGTGCAAAATCTTTAAGGCAGATTGTTTGTTACATCATCAGCATCTCAGTTTTACTGAACTTGAGATCAGCTCCTGTAAACTTTCTGTGACTTTAAGAAGCTCAGGACTAGAATTTAAAAACAGACACTGTTAGAATTTTATAGGATCCAAAACCTGATCAGAGATTTTCTTTTACATGTCTCACAACAGGAAGTGCATGAACCCAAATTAAAGAAAAGTCACATGTTCATTCGTTGTCCTACTTACCAATGAAGTCATATTGGAAATAAATCTCTGCTGACCTCTGGGAGCCTCTGTATGGGCCCCTGGAGGCCTCCAGACAGACCCCACTAAGAGAACCACTGGTTCAGCCAACATGTTAAATATCCTTCCTGAGCTTATCCTGAAACTTGATCAGAGATGATGCATTTGCAGCTTTGCTTTCTGAAAGCTGCAGCTACAGGAGCAACAATGAGCTTTGAGCAGGAGGAGGAGCCGGCTCTGCTCTGCTCTGGTTGTGTTTTCATTATTGAGGACATACTCTCTGCTCTCTGCAGCTCTGAGGATGCTTGCGGAAGGAAACAGAGCAGGAAGTATCAGAGAAGAAGTGGGCTGTCCTAATTTTAACGGAACACCGCAAATTATTGCCTTAAAAGTCAAAATCTGGATGCTTTACAGCGACCACTTCATGGTTGGACTCCCTGCACATTTTGCAGTGAAAGCGTCAATATTACTGTGATTCTGGAGCAATACACGTCTGCAAGAGCTACACAAAGACAAAGAGCGATATTAAAAATAAATATCCTCTCAACAAACATAATGAAGCCTCTTTAATGCTAAGCTAACAGCTAGCAGGGTCTACCTGGTCGGCCAGTTTGAGTACAGCCATCTCTGGGTCAGCTCCGGCGTCTCATCCACTCCCTCCCCGGCCCCGCTGCACCATGCACGGGGCGATGCTGCGCCGCTCCCCCGCTCCTCTCTCCGCTCCTCCCGCGGGACTAAAGGCGCTCACAGCAGGCTGGGTGATGAAGGATGAAGGCCGAGGACCAGGGCCACCATCAGCCCCGCTCCGGTGACGCTATCTTCGGCGGATGTGCTGAGCCGAGGCGGCCGCTCTGGAGCAGGATCGGCGGGACCCTCCGGTGTAAACAATCCACATTTATGAGCCCTGGTTCCGCTGCTCCTTCTGCACGGAGGTCCCCGGAGCCTCTCCAAGCCTTACACCAGCTCCTTCCCCTTCACAAGCCTCCTCCTGCCGGTCTGCAGAGCCACAAGCCTCCCGGAGCAGCAGCCAGTCTGAAGTCTGCTGAACGACACACAGGAAGTGTGAGGCTGTCTCTCCTCCTCCTCCTCCTCTTCCTCCTCCTCCTCTCAGATGCAGAAGTGGAGGAGAAGCTTCCTCAGCATCAACGAGGAGCAGCTTCTCCTCGCTGCTGCCCTCTGCTGGAGGCTCAGAGACAAACACAAACCTGAGGGACTGGACACAAACTGCACTCCTGCATGTTTTAGGATCAAATTCACCCTTTTTTTTTTTTTTTTTGAAAGAACTGTTTTGGAGTGATGTCAAATTAAAATTAACTTTTCTTTGGGCCCCTTATTGTTTTTGTTGGACATTTTTCCTGATGGCTTATCCCATGATCAGGATTTTTTTTTTAAAATAAAACATTGTTGCACATATACAAATATAACTATAAAAGTTACAGTACAGAAAAAGTGCAAAATTGTCACGGTAAACAGCTGCCATGTCAACAATTATCAGTACAACATTTTAAACAATGTAAATAAAATGACAGTGTCTTAAGGTGTGTTTACTTCAGTTCAGGCTTAATATAGAAAAAGAATTATAATAATAATAACAGTAAAATAAAGCAAAAAAATGAATAAAAAAACAAACAAAAACAGAGCATATAATTTTTTAAATTTCTAATACGTTGGGAAAGTTTCTTCAAAATTTCATACATTCTTTGAGCTAATTTTCCTTTCACTAATTTTAAAGATTTGAGGTATAAGTTAAATTTATTCAAAAAGAAGGTGAAATTTGGGGATGACTTTAAAAGTCAATTTTTGTGTATGAAGAATTTAGCTAAACACAGAATTACATTAATGTAGTTCATCATTTTTGTTCTTCAAACAATCAGGAGTTTTAATAGACCTCCTTCAAATGACTGCACTAAAAATCATTACAATGGGTTGGATGAAACCTGAACCATCCGCAGTTTCACAATGGATAGTTAAAGTGCGACAAGTGGATTTAATAGAAAAGCTGGAGATCAGTCCTAGGCCTCCTTGGATAGGATATTAATGCCCCAATTTTTTTAATTAATCGATTACTTAATCTATTTATTTCCCTATTCCTTTTGAGTATGTTTTGATTTTTTTGTTTATTTACTCTCTATCCTGCTCTGTAAGGTAACAATATATTACTAATTTTGTCCGAGGGCCCAGTGTTGGGACATTTATTATGTCTTTCACTGTCTGAAATCTTCTGACAATAAAGTTTTTAAAAAATGACCCCATTTTACTACTTCAAGATTACGTCATTTGTTGGTCACATTTTACATTTTATATGACGTATACAAGTATTTTACAGTGTAATAAAGATTTGAATATTATCAATGATGTTGAATGTCAGCAGACCGGGGATTTGAAACAAACCTCTGCAGGAATGTGGACTGATGCAGGCTGCATGAGGATTAGACCAGTTCTGCAATGTTTGGTCACTTTATCAAAGTTCTCTAGTTATTGAAACACTTCATCAAGGTCAATGCAAACTTCTCACTGATCAAATTTGAGGTGTATGCATAGGTGTAAAATGGATTTCTCATTGATTAGGAGCCTTTGGAGCAGTGTTTTTCAACCTTGAGGTCAGGACCCCATGTGTTGTTGCTTGGAATTCACATGGGGTCACTTAAAATGTCTGGTAATTGATTAAAAAATGACTGAACTAAGTATTTTTCTTTGTGAAACTGAAACTGTCATGATCCTGCCTGTTTTTGAGCTCCCTGATTTCCTGTGGTTACCCTGGCGATCCCTGCAGCATGAACGGCGCCCTTCCTCCCTCACCAGCTCCCTCCTGCACTCACTCACCTGCTTCCATCACATCTGCACCTTGTCAGCCTCATCGTTGCCTGCATAAAGACTCTGCAGAGTGGAAAAGCAGGGGCCAGAGAATTCCCACTCCTGTGTGGTACATCAGCTGTCTTTAAGTCTAAGTGTAGGAAGATCTGTGATTTATCTACAACTGTGTTCCCTGTGACTAATTCTGCTTCTCCCTCCTTTTATTCCAGTGCCTCCCTGAGCCTCCTGCCACACTGTCACGCTGTCACTCAACTCCGGATTTTGGATACATTCATCCTGCACCTTTGTTCAAAAAAACTCAGTCTTAACTGCCCTGAGACTTCAGCTGCTTCTGGCTCCATCCTGTTACCACTGGTTTTATAAACGTCACAGAGCACAGTAAACAATCTTAAACAACTGTATATACTTTCACTTTCTCAAATATAAATCGAGGCCACGATCATGTGACTGCACAGTAACCGCTACTTGAGTTCCCTCACTTTAACATGTATAAACTCAAACTTGCTGTCAGTTGAAAAAACAGACGGAAAGATTACTTCAGAGCTTTTCAGGGTGAAATAACAAATTGTTTGCCCCTTTTTTTCCACTGCTAACCTTAGATCATGTTTGAAATCAGTGGGGTAAAAGCATAGACTCTGTATACAGTCTATGGGGAAAACACATTCTAAAATGCACTTTTTGGAGACAAAATGTGTACAAAATTGCCTTCTTGGGAGTCAAAACAAATAACTCAGTGCCCCCAGGTTGTCGAAACACACTAAAAGGCTCCTTGAACTAGTTAAAACATGTTAAATTGACCCCCTGAGAGCCAGAACTCACACAAAAGTGCCCTCTTGGGTGCCCAAAGTGTGTTTAAGAGCCAAAATGTGCAAATTAACCCTGTAGTGCATAGTGGTCACTACAGTGGACACCTATTTAAAACTTATTTACTCTTAAATTCAGTGGTTCGTGTGGTGGAAATTCATATTAGCCTGTGTCAGGATATTTTTATTCTTCTTAGGGTCTGAAAAACTGTTTTCAATTCTTTTTCCAAATATATCTATTTTCAAAAAAAAGTTATAGACAAACATTTGAGGGTAAAACAGCGTAATAACTATAAATTATTCAGTGTTAAAATGGATGAAAGAGAGTTAAAATGTTTCGCAAAGCATCAAAAAACATATTCATGAAATTACCAAAAAGAAAGAAAAGAAGTCAAACAAAAAAATATGTTATATTTACATTAATTTCACACTGTTTTATGTTGAATGTTCCGTTACAAATACTTGAAGAAAAAAAAAAAGGAAAACTTTTTTTCATGCCTTAAGGCAAATAAAGACACTCAAGGGAAAAGTCCTGACACTGACTTTCATAATTCATGCATCAGAGGGTTAAAGCGCCCCATTGGAAGCCACAATCCACACTTTATTTAACTTTTTTCCCCCTGCCCTTCAAAATGTCTGTGCAGCCACTGGTTATAAGAGTTGGTGGGGGGGCACTGAAAGCGTATTAGATGTGAGCTGTGTCATAACCAGGGTAAAGAAGCCACATACTATTGCTGAGACATTAATTCTAGAGAGAAAATGTCTTTGGGGTCACTGGAAAATTGTGATGTAAAAATGGGGTCACGGCCCAAATAACATTTGGAACCACTGGTTTAGAGGAAGATGATCCATGGTACTCTGAGAGACAATGACCTGTTCTGTGATCATCACAGCTTTGATTTATTGAGGTGTACTACGGAGCTTGTGGCAGATTGAATTAGTTATAAGCCAGCGCTGAAGATGAAAAGTGACATTTCGCATTCCACTTACAGCTGAGTAGAATGTGCCACGTCCCTGCTGACATATTCCAGTTTTCAACTGTCATACCAGTTCCATCAGTTTTATGCCACTCATCTGAGGCTGGTTTATTCCATTAACAATTTCAAACTGATACACCACTTTGTTGTGCAGTCTTTAGTTGTATGAAAATAAGTTTCAGCGGTTTGATTTCATACCACATACACATTTAAAGTAGGTGGTGGTTACACTCTGCAACCTATTTAGTGAGACTAGACACAGTGGCAAGGCATAGTCAGGCCAGGCTAATGCTAACCAAGTCAGCTGATAAACCACAACCAACTGCTCACTGCAACTTCCAAAACACTCAGTTACACTCAAGACTACAAGAAAAGACAATTAAGGCAAAAGTTTGGCCAGAGCCATAAACAACATCATACATATATACACTTGTTTCCATGACAGCTGAAATGATACTCAATAAAACAAAATACAACAGCCAGTCTGATAAAGGCATGCCTCTTTAGAGCAGCACCTGGCATTAGAAAACTAAATATACCAGTCTTACATGCATGCCACTGATTGAGCTGGTATGGCAGTTTGAAAACCAAGGAATGACATATCCCACTGAGCTGCAAGTGGCAGATACCACTAAAATAAAGCACCAAATTTGAATTATGGCAAGTTTTGCATTTTATCTGTATCCTTTCTCCTCAAACCTAAATGTCATTCAATTATTGAAGGATTTCTGAGTAAATCTAGTTCCTTTGAGCTTCTGGAGGCTCCCAAACTCTACATTAACGTCTGCAGAAACTTCTAGAGCCAGTCTTTCAGTACCTGTGTCTGGACCTTCAGACCCACATGCTCCTGAAGAGCCTCCTGAGCACTGAAGATCTGATGTTATCTATCAGACACAAAGAGGAGCCTCTTCAGCTTCCTGTTCCTATAACTTCTGGAATGATCTGAATGAAAATAGGGGAGCAGGAAAAAGACGAGCAGCTGTGTCTGCTGCTGCTTTGTGTTTGCAGAGTCAATGCTGAGCTGAGAGGAAAGAGAAAAGTGCAGGGAGGAGGAGGAGGAGGAGGAGGAGGAGGAGGAGGAGGAGGAGAAGGACTGTGGTAAAGATGTGTTTCTGCAGGGACACATCACAAACCATCAAGTTTTAACGTACATCACACACAGCTACATAAAAAAGTTGAAATGAATGTATGATGAAGTCACATTTTAGAATGTTTTTGATGCATATGATTTTATATCAATTATTTTTAGAACTGGTAAATACTCTTTAATCCTCTTTTTACTGTAACCAAACATCAGCATCGAGTTCCTTCCTCTTTTGCTCTCTCTCTGCATGTGAGCTTCATCACTGTGTCTACATGTAGTTCAGCCTGACAGATTCATGAGCATCACATGATAAATGCATGTAGTTCACAAATTAGCCTCAAAGCAAACTTCAGAGTGCAGCAGGCTTTCAGAGCCAACATGTGACCGGGTCAGATTAACCCTTTACTCAAAGTCAGAGAATATGACCCATAATCCTCCAACATTCAGAGCTGAAACTTTGTATTAGGCACAAACAGGCACACACATGCCTCTGCTTTTCAAGGAATACCCCTCTCCTGCAGCCTCACACACACACACAAACACACACACTCACAGATCAGCAGACCCAGAGTCTGGCAGCAGAATCTGGGTCAGTGCACGGCTGTGCAGCAGCAGCAGCTCTGAATGGAAGTGAAGAAGAGTGGGGGAGGTTTTTTCCTTTCATTGAGCGCTCATGCATGTGTATGTGTGAGTGAGTGAGTGAGTGTGTGTGTGGGAGTTTGATGTTTTTAGTGCAAGTGAGCTCCCAATTTATCCATCAGAGATACGACAGAGGCTGAGGAGACACTCTCAGCACATTTCAGACAAACACAATGACACAAAAACACATTTACAGGCAGCCTGAGCTTATTTTCTACGATGTGTTTGATGTGAAGCTCAAACTCAACTTCTACTCCATCAGCTCAGAGGTAAAAGGCTGAGAAACAGTTTTTACACTATTCTGTGAGGGGTAACAATTTTTTTCTGTTCAGTTTAAGCTAAAGAATAAACAGCAGTGGGATCAGAAGTGAAGGTGCAGACATTGGAAACTTTTCAACTTTGGCAACTAGGCACAGCATAACACTCAGTCAGTGATCCTTCTATGTGAGAGGAATACAACTATGGCTGTAAACCTCCTGAAGCGAAAACACTGAAAGAACTATAGGCTTTTTGAGACATTTAAAGAAGTGTCTGAAACTGAGACTGGTCTGTGAACTCTGACTGTAGCCAGTGGTCTGCAGCACATGGATGATGTCAGGCTGAGTTCAGCCCTGATGTGGGCAGTGACTTCATCCTGAAGGAGGCCACCAGCAGAGAAACCCCCCCATCCTGAGTTCTGTGTGTTGTGTCTGCAGGATGATAACAGAGGATTGTCCTGATGCCAGACGGATCAGCATTTAACCCGTTTACATGTCAACTCATCAAAAATATGAAAACACTGGTTCTGATAGTAGATAATGCTGATTTGGACTTCAAAATCCTCAGATCTCAATTTAAATCAGCATCTGAGAAGTTCTACACAAAGACAAAAAAACAGGATAATAAGAGAGAGAGAGAGAGAGATAGAGAGAAAGAGAGAGAGAGAGAGAGAGAGAGACGCCTAGGGCAGATTTCTTCAAAGCGGGTCCGCGACCACCAAGGGGTCGACAGAGGTACTGCAAGAGGACATTTTTGGTTGACTGGGCAATTTTTTTCTTTTTCAAATATTTGTTCCCAAATGTTCCTATTTTAATCCATGTTAGTCTTTTTGAACATACATTTGAACAAAATAGAAAGATTTCTTCACCGGCCTGGCCTTGGAGAGATGGTTTTAAGAGGAACCCAAACACTACAACGTCTTACAGCCACATAAAGAAATAAAAAATTAACTCTCAAGGGAAAAACACAAATTTCAAGCTGAAACAATAGAGGATTTGTCCTTTTTTCTCACTGATAACATAAAAAAAATCACATTTGAAGCCAGAGGTGTATGCGTGTGTGACTGTGTGTGGGGGGTTGATGAAGAACACGCTCCTGAGTAAAGGCACCAAAACAAATGCTGAAGTGCCTTCCTGGTTAGTGAACCACACTAATCTGCCCATTTTGCTGGTAAAACATGATAAACTGACGTCCTGGGAGGAGAACTCACACAAAAGTGTTCTCTCTGGATCTAAAACATGCCAAAGTACCCTCTCTGGAGCCAAAACACACACAGTATTTGCCTTTTTTTTTTTTTCACCCCTGCCCTTTAAAATGTCTGTGCACACCACTGGTAATGACAGTGAGGAGGCAATGAAAACATCCTAGAGGTGAGACGTGTCATTGTTAGAGTATAGAGCCTCATGCTATTGCTGAAATATTAATTCAAAAAAGAAAAAGTCTTGGGGGTTGCTGGAAAATTGTGATGTAAAAATGGGGTCATGGCCCAAATAAGGTTGGGAACCTCTGCACCAGTCGACACATGGAGGCCAAAGATGTCAACTCTCAGTCAGAAATGTACACATTCAGAAACACAGCAGCTCTCTGAAACTGTAGAAACAAAACTGTAGAAAATGTTGGCATATGGTTTGAGTTTAAGTCAGCAAAAAGAAATCAGACTGAACACATGCTGTGACTTTTATACACAAACATTTTATTTGGTTAAATAAAGCAACAACCTAACGAGAACAGAGGAGGAGTGAAAAGAGGAGAGGGGGTGTGTAAAGGAAGCTCAGGGGCCGATCATTACACACACACACAAAAAAACACATTATCCAAATATTTAAAACCTCCAGATGACGACTGCTCAGCGCTCTATTAGAGGTCAATGACCTCGGCTGTTCTTCACTTAGGACACAAAAAAAACAAGGTAAAAATAAAAATTACATACAGACTCTACAGTGTCCCTTCTCTCGTAGCTTCATGCTTGTTTTAATCTCAGGGTTGGTGAAGGTGGAGGATGATTGAGCTAAATCAAACCTGACTCAGACAGCGCAGAGGAGAAATGAGGACATTAAATTGTATTTACAAAGAGTACTCCAGCTCGTAACGCACAAACATGTTTTTCTCGTCGTTGTAGACCTGTGGGTAGTGAGCGATGAGGGCGTCCTGAGAGCCGATGTAGATGGAGTTGTAGATCTTCCAGTAGACGTCTCGCACCTTCCTGGCAGGATGGAACAGACCCTGAGGACGAGAAACACAAAATACAAGATCATCACCAAATTTGAGAAAATCTCTACCAATCAGCTCAAAGTCTTTAAGATTAAATAAATGCTTCTTTACCTGTAGGCAGTACTGAAGCATGCGGCACGGTCCAATGGCGACCCTCAGCCCCTCAAGCGCCCCCATGACGGCCTGGATGACGTGAGGTGACGTCTCAAACACGTTGGGCCAAACGTAGTTCAGCAGGTGGTTCAGAGAGTCCTCACAGCCAAAGCCGTAGACGCCAAGAGACATGTGCTGGACCACGGCGCTCGCTGTCTGTCTGTGGACCAGGTCTCTGCAGGAGGACATCAGCACAGGGTCAGACTAACTGTACAACCAAACACACACTTCTAATCAGGGAGATAAAGTCGTATTCCTCACCTGTCCATGAGAGCGTCCTCCAGCAGGGGCGTGACAGCGTAGATGTAGTCTTTGCCCATCTCCCCGATGTACTCAAACAAGAAGGAGAGAGACTTGAGGACGCCGTTCTGCACATTGAGCTCAGGGACTCTGTATTCATTCATGAGTGCCGGCAGCACGGTGAACGGCGAGCAGGTCTCAGCAACGATGGCGATGGCCACGGTGGTGCAGACTCTGTTCTGTCGCTCCTGGACCTTCAGGTTGTTGAGGAGTGTGGCCAAAACGTCGTGGGGACTGAGGGAGAAGGGACAACAACGGGTTAGAAACCGGGGAATGGTCTTCGTTTAACAAAACATTTCAAGTTTCAAAGCTGCAAATGCAAAAGTTAGGCTTTGATGAATTGAACCAGTGGACTTTCTAACTCTTTCTACAGGATAAATAAACGTGTTAATCATTAATGAAGAGCCTGAAGCACTCACCCAATAGCTTTAGCGATGTATCCAAACGTGTTGACAGTAGCTCTGCGGATGGCCTTTTTGTGAGCCTTCAGCAGCTCCAGCAGCTCAAAACAAATCCTCATCCACTCCCTGGCCGACACATACTCAGCTCCCCTGAAACAACATCCAGACGTTAGAACAAAGGATCCAAAAGAGACCATAAAAAAAAAATCAGAGCTGTCAGAGTTATCAGGTTGTTTCACTGACCTGTCAGCGATCCTGCCCACCAGGTCGATGCAGTTCTCCTGCACCTTCTCGTGTCTGTTCTTCAGGATGGGGGTCAAACGAGGGAGCAGGTCTTTGATGGGTGGGGTCATCTTGTGCATACCTGTGATCACAGGAGTAAAACTGAATAAAAAGCTGCAAATATGTCTGTAAATCTGAGTGATTTAAATTGTAGGAAACGTACCGATGACGTTAACGATGGCCTTCAGAGCTCCCAGAATGCTTCCCAACACCTCAGGATACTCCTCTCCCAGGTACTCGTACAGCACCACACCCAAGTGACCCATCAGCTTCTCCTGCAGACAGGAATGGAAGCATGTGTTAGTTTCTGAAATGATTTTCATGGTTGTTGGTTTTTCACTGTACTTGTACTCTGAGAAAGTTTACCTCCTGACAGGTCTTCATAACTACAGCTGTACGGGAGATCAGGTCGGCGGCCTGCTGACGCACTTTGGCTGACTTATTGTTCAGACGCCACAGCACGGTACCGCAGATCTGAGGCAGGTACGGCTTCACGCGCTTTCCGAGGGCGTTCACAACCGTGCCGAAACCATTCAGCATCACAGAGTCCTGCGAGAGAAAATGGGGTAAGATGAGTGTCAACAAATACAGCCTGTAACAGAAGCTCTGCAGATAGACAGAAAGTTTCCTCTCACCTCTGTGGTCTGCTCCTGGAAGGCGTACAGGATACCGTCGATCAGCTGCTCCTCCAGCTTGTGGTCGATGTCGGCAGCACCCAGGTTGCCCATGATTTTCTCGATGGTCTCCATCACCATCTTTCTGTACTGCTCAGCCTCGTCCTTCAGGTCATCAACGATACGGGAAATGATTTCTGCAGCTCCGACTTTGTTGGCCAGCTCCACCGTGGTGTCCACCAACTGCAGAGAGGGGAACGGTTCAGAGATGATCAACAGCTCCTCACAAAAACATGTTACAACATCACAGGATAATAAGTAGAAAATATATTTGGAGACTTTGACATGGCAGCTATTGTATGTACTTTATATAAGTGAACGACTGGATTTGCTGCATGGAGAATGTGACTGTAACCAGCGGGTGCAGGGTGAGAACAGACATGTCAAAAACGTCAAGTCTGCTGGCTCTCATGCTGGTATTAATCTAGCGAACGACTAGCCCTGATCTGACCATGGACTGGTTGAACAGGCGAGAATAGTTCGCAGGAAGCAGAGCTGAAAAAGTGCAAATCACTTCAGTGGCTGTGTGAGATACCGATGTAGGTTTTATGGATAACTGCTGTTAAGATTTCTGTCATACATGCAAAGAGTGTGAGACAAAGATACAAGCCCATCAGAGGCAGTTGGAATATGTTTATATTCTGCAGTATCTCAGTGAGAATCTACTTTTTATGGTTGAACTTCTGCTCCTGTGTCAGTGTTCACTCACCTGTCTGTAGTTGCGTCTGTCCAGGGCCATCCTGTGCTGCCAAAAGTGCTTGAAGAAGGGAGGAAGGATCTCTGTCTTGATGTAGTTTGCTTCAACACCATCAGTGCCACAACACTGCTTCACCACCTGAGAGACAAAACACACAAAGAACAGTTCAAAGGTTTGCTTTTTCTATCCAACCTGTATCTACTTTCAAGTTAGAGTCTTCTGTTTTATTTACATCTTTTTGCACAAATGAAGTGCTTCACAGTTTGTGACGAACAGGAGCAGGTTGAGAAAAAGAGAGAACGCAAACCTTTGGGAGGCTGAAAAGGCAAGAAATGAGTTAACCTTAAAGTTCTGTGTGGCTTCAGACGTTGAACAAGGTTTTATTTACCTTAAGTACAATCTTCTTCATCTCCTCGTCAGGGGACTGGAACTCTCTGATGAGGATCAACATCACCTCCCTGGTGTAGTAGTTAGCGTACTCAGCGTCCATCAGTGGGATCAGGTAACCGATAGCTTTCAGGAAAGCTGCCAGACCCTGGAGACAGATACAGAGGAATGAAATGTCAAAACAAACCCAAAGATTGTGTGTTGTTAAACTCAATGATTTGTGTCATGACCCTGCAGAAAAAATAAATACTTCAGACGTGTGTATATTTTCACTTTCGGCCTCTTACCTTTCCTCTGTGCTGTCTGATACCCTTCCACAGCGGCTTCAGTACAGAGTCAAAGGATTCGATACCATATGGGGTCGCAGCTTCAGCCAGAGCAGCTATAGCCAGAGCGCTGATGGTCCTGACCTTCTGCTGCTCGTCCACCAGACCTGCAGTGACACGGTAATCATGACAGTCAGAGCTAAGAGACAAATCCTGCAGATGTTATGAATTAAGATCTAGTTTTAAGAATGAGAATAAGATATGTGGCGAGAACTAACCGTGTTCAATAATCTCCACCAAGCTGCGCAGATGTGGTAAAATAGCGCAGCCCATCAGGATGGCGATCTGCTGCACGATCTTGATGCCTGTGTGCCGAGCCTGCCAGGACTTCTTGCTCTTACACACGGCTTTGAGGAAAGGAAGGAGGGAGGGAATACCGAGAGCAGAGGCAACCACGGCGAAGGCTCGAGCTGTGGTGTTTCTCACGTACTCGTCCATGTTGTCGATATCAGGACGCATGGTGGAGATCATGGTGGCCAAACCAGCAGCCTGAGGGAGAGAGAAGTAGGACAGATGTTAAACTGTTATGTTATGTTATGATTGACGAAATAAATGTATAAAATATTCAATCATTTTGTTGAGCTCAACCTTGTTTGGGCATGTGACAGCACCCAACCCATAGATATGTTAACATTGATAATATCACTTAATCTGGATAATATCTGACTGTAACCAGCGGGTGCAGGGTGAGAACAGACATGTCAAAAATGTCAGGTCTGCTGGCTCTCATGCTGGTGTTAATCTAGCGAACGACTAGCCCTGATCTGACCATGGACTGGTTGAACAGGCGAGAATAGTTCGCAGGAAGCTGAGTCTGAGTTTGGTAGATTTTCTTTACCTTTGCCAAGTTAGAGATGATCTCTCTGCCCTCCACTCTGGCGTAGTAGTCCTCATCGATCAGCAGCGGTTCAATCACCACCAGGATCTGAAGACAAAGGTGAGAAAGTTAGAGACATAATCTGACAAAATCTATTATAATAAGTAAAAGACTTTACTCAGAGCTTACCTTGTGCACATATGGTCGAACCAGGTCATCCAGTTTGTACAGAATGCGGTCGATGACTTTCACCAGCAGATGGCGCTCCTGGTCCTCCAGGGTGGGCGACATCAGCAGTGGCAGGATCTGGTTGAAGAGGGGTCCTGCTCCAAATTCACGAGCCTTATCTGTGATCTGGCGCAGAGCAGCCTGAAACAAGAGGAGGATCAGTTTGTCAGTCCGATGTTTGGGGTCATGGTTATTTACACAGTTTGAACAGAGCAGATGATTTTCTGTCTGTTGCTCTCAGCAGATGACGGTCAACACTTTAACCTCTGCTGAGAGCAGCAGCTCCTCAGAGATGATTTAGCAAGGAAATATTCACACTGCAGCCACATTCAGGCTGAGCGCTGGGTGTGGATCTTGCATTTAGGATCTGACTTGATACTTTGTGCTCTTACATGGAAAATTACCGTAATATCTGGACTATTAGGCACACCCGAATATAAGCGGCACCCTCTACATTTACAAAGAAAAACAAACTGTACATATATAGACCCCACTTGTCTATAAGTCGCAGATGTTCACTTTGAAACATGAAATAGTTAGACAGATAGATTCTTTTTAACTTTTGATTAAATAAATGCTTATTTCCAAACAGTACCTAACTTGGCTTTTTACACAGTAGCTTTGCATGTGAGCATTACACTTTCATTGTGGGTTGGCTGTACCCAAACCAGGACAACAACGAAAAAAGTAACAATGACGGACTACTGTTTAATGCTGCTGAATCTGCTGACTAACTCTCAATAAAATGCACATCTATTGCACCATTTCTGCAATCAGCAAAGAAACATTCAATATATTCACCAGATGATCAGCCCACTTCTACTTCAACTTCTAAACCATTGTCGTGTCAATGGCTCCTACAGTTATATCACCAACTATAGGTCTGGCACACAAACTACAGGGTTTTCAGTCCCTCAGCATTTCCCTGTAAACGCAGACTTTTTCATTACATTTTTGCATTTTGGGTGAAATGTTGTTGTGTGAATGGGGCCTAAATGTATTGGTGGCATGAAGCTTGTTAGCCCATAAAAATCCATAAAATAGCCACTTCATTGTTTATACTGCAGGATTTTAACTGTGTGAAAAAATTATCGGCTTATAGTCCTGAAATTGTGGTTACCTCTTTCGAAGGAGTCTTTATAAACTTTATATTGGGGGTATTAACACATCAACAAACCTTTCTCATTGGTGGTGTTCCGTTTTTAATCTTCAGCAGCAGCTTCATGATCTTCCTCTCTTTCTGCTCCTCGGGGCTCAGCGTGGACTCATCCACCTCCACCTGACACACAAACACACAGTTGGCCATGAACACACATGTTGACCTTCAGTCTACTCAAACATGTAGCTGTTGATCTTACAGTGGTTTACGAAAGTTGTACGCATTAATGTGACACTCACCAGCAGTTTGTCAAAGTACTGGATGTCATCGGGTTTGAGGAAGGGGAGGTTTCCTGAAGGCTGGTCGTTCATCTGTTTGGTGGTTCGGTCTTCAGCCTGCATGTGGAACCCCGTCATGCCTCCAATGGGTGTGGGTGTAGCGGAGAGCTTCCGGGCCGGAGTTCTGATTGGTACATAGCCTGCTGGTGGAGGTAAGACCTGAGGAGAAAAAGATACACCATCATCAGTACGCCCATGAAATTAAAAAAACCCTCAAGATTCATGTGTACAAAGAAAGGAAAGAAGTAGTGACCTTGTATCCTTCTGGGAACATGGCATCAAGCTCCTCATCTGTTAGAGGTCTGTTCCTCTCATCGATTTCTCTCTCCCACCTCCACGCCTGCAGCTGCTCTGGAGTCATGCTCATCAGATGACCTGAGGACGACAGGAGGAAATGATATGAGTCACATCGAATGAATTTTCATGGAGCTTCATAGTGTTCCTAACATCTGTTTGAGTGAGTAGCTAGGTCTGGATCTGTGAGCTCTTCTACCTGGTGTTGGAGTGGCCATGTTCATAGCTGGGGTTCCTATGGGAGTTTTTCCAGGGGTCAGTAGTGGTGTGGATGATCCCATCTGACTGGCTGGAGTTTCATCCCAGCGAGACTTCCTCTTACTGGCTCCTGGAGTTGGAGTCTCCCCCACCGACTCGTCTCCTCTGTCTGTGCGAGGCGTTTCAGCCCAGCCGCTCCCGTGTCCGGGGGTCTCTCTTTCTGTCTTTGGTGTTTCGTCCCAGCGGTTTTTGCGTACGCTCCCTGTGGCTCCTCCGTGTCCAGGTGTGGCATGTCCGGGTGTGTCTCTGCCGGGAGTGGCAGCCCCAGCAGGTGTGTGGCTTGGTGTGGGGTCCCACATGCGGGTGCTTGGGGTGGCTCCTGGGGTCTCACTGCCTTTGGGGCGACCAGGTGTCTCATCCCACCGGCTGTTTGAAGGTGTGTGTGCTGGGGTGTGTCCTGGTGTTTGCTTTATGGCCAAAACACGACAAATGTCAGGTCAGAGAGGTAAGACAATCTAAACCTCAAATTAATTAAGCCACATTCTCTCAAATTATTAAGTCACTTAGTGATGACTACTTCTTAATAGGGGTGCTTGATATTGTATTTTCTGCCAATATCTGATCTTCTGATACCGATACCACTGATTACTGATAAGTGCAGGCTCTTCCTCCAAAACTGTTTGGGAAAAACAAAAGATCTCTTGGGGTACAAAATTTATGCCTAATTTTTTTGTGATCTCCAACGGAATGCATTTTAATGCAAAGTGGCTTTCCAAATGCCCACAAGATCTGTGCAAAATAAGAACAACTTCAATTTCAGTTTTGGTAAAAAGTGCCAGTATGGCACTGCCATATTGTATGATTAACAAGTGCGTAAATATGAACAAATGAGGCACAAAAAAAATATTTCCTCGTGTGAGAGGAAGATTTTTTTGTATAAAAACAAGCATCCCAGCTTTGTCAAAATGTATTTGATTTATCTTCTCATCAATAATGTAAACAGCAGTGCCGTACAGTTATACATCATTAAGTCATTCAAAACATGACAACTATTATTACCAATATTATATTTTTAAGCCAATATTGCTTGATAATGGCTGATATTGAGTATTAACCATATTATTTCTACCCCATACAAGACTTTTAGTTTGTTATGAGGCATTGAGAGCCAAAAATGTGCATGTCTCACCTCAGCAGCAGAGTCAGCCTGGTCCCAGCTGGACAACTTTTTGGGTGTAGCATTAGACGGGGTTTGGTCGGCTGTCTGGTCCCAGCGACGCTTACGTTTTGCAGCAGCTTGGCTTGCAGCAGACCCGTTGACTGCTTTAAGGTCCCCAGATTTGGCCTTCTCTGCCAGCTGCAGACGAATCTCCCTCTACAAACAGATCATCAGTGTAAGAAAAAATTTGACAACTGTTTCATGCAATGAGATACAACTACAAGAGCTAAATGCCCTGATTATTAACAAAGACAATCTGCTTTGTGTTGGATAGAGTTTTAATATTAACATATATAAGAAAGTTTAATGCAATCCAGAATCTTTGTCCAAAAACTACACAGTTCAAAGACACTGACCTCCTCTTTGGACAGGTTTTGCTCCAACATGACGTCCACATAAGACCTGACCTGCAGCTTAGGGTCCGGCGTTTTCCCCCCTGTGCGAAAGAGCACCAACAAGAACAGAAGACACTCATGAGTACAGACCCCAGGGACCTGACTTACTACAAACACAGCAAGCACAAACACAGCCAGCTAACCCTGACTCTTTTTCTTTTTTTTTCTTTTTACAATCAAGTTAACTTTTACAAATTAATTCACAAAACAAAGTCCTAGCAATTACATACATGTATACATGATTCTTTCTTACATACAGTCATAGCATTCTAATGAAAAACAAGCAGATACATAGAGAGAAGAGCTGAGTTTGTGGTGCTTTCTTAAAGTGGATTAAGAAGTTATAGCCATCACTGATGCAGGGGTCCTGGGCTGTGCTCTTCAGAATACGTACACTTTCAGTGCCAAGGGTCCTTCTGCAGTCAGACTTCAACCGGCAGAAAAGAAGCCTAGAAAATTTCTCTTTACCATTAGTAACACTTTGGAAAAGGGTTTGAACTCACACACAACAGTATACCACCTGTGTTGCATTGATTCATGACACTCAGAAACATAAAAGCATCTTCTTGGAGCAAAACCATCAAACTAGGCAAAGATCATGTGACCCTTTGGTCCAGATTCCCCCATAAATTAAACTAGCAAACAGAGTAAAGTCAAGATTCTGAGGCTAGGGTGACATACTACAGAATAAAAGCACAAGTTTGGCATCTAAAAGATCAAAATAAGGATAAATCTGAATGACATGCCAGAGCCAGATTCATTAATGATCATTCATCGTGTAACTACGTCTTGAATCGTTTTGTTGGAAAAGGTAGCTGATGAAATGACATGTAGTCAAATATTTGGGCAGTAATCTTCCACTGTGGATGTGGAAAGAATTCATTCTCCAGTGTTTTGTCAGCCGAATAAAGAAAAACTAATAAGGATCTGGGGGGAGGGTTGAGGTTTGAGGTATTTGGGCTGCATTTGATTCCCCTCAACCCCAAACAAGCAGCCACTGGACCCTGACCAAACTGGCAAGTGCACAGATCTCTGTGTTCCCCATAACCTACACAGGATGAGTTGCTGCACCCTTAACAGAGTGCAGTACAGGACTGGCAAAGCAGTACTGCTGTAGGAGAGAAATTAAGGACAGTTAGTATGGGCCGCTGGTATTGTTGTACACATTTTTTCTTGATAACATATTTCTATTTTACAGAGAGAGTTGTAAAATAGAAATATATTTACACAACAACTTTGTACAAAGAGCTCTCTCTACATGCAGGCTTCAGATAAGGCCTAACTAGACCAGACCTGATACACTTGGGTCGCTTAAGCTCATGTTGTCAGGGGGAGTGAAGATGCAATAACAATGAAGAGAAAGGTAAACCAAGACCTTTTCTACCCTAACCTTTAGTCTAAGTCTCATGAAGCCATTCATTCTGCTTTTTTGTAAGACATATGTATCACATATTTTAAAATCTATTGTAAATAATATGAGAACAGCTAACTCTTCTTTAGGGCAAAGTATAATTAACTTTCATACTTTGCTCTAAACTGGTCTCAAAGTCCTAACATGGTTGTAAATTCAGTTTCATACAATAAACCCTGTGATTTAAACAACTGCCTGCAAGATCTTTGGTGATCAGTTTCCAATCACAGAATGTTTTGAAGTTCATTTAACTGCCAGGTGAATTACACCGGAGCCAGTTATCAATTCTACATGACTAATCCTCACAATCTATAAGGTAATCACTGCACCTTCCATCATATTCTTAGCTGTTGCTCAGATAAAACAGTTAACCCTTCGACTCACACACAAACCATCTGCGACCCACGTTCATTAGGTGAGCTGCCTCCTATGAAAATCAAACACCTAACCACCTGTCCCAATGAAATGTGTGGTAACCCTGCTGTGTGTAACTTTCACGTCAACACAAATGTAAAGATCACGTCTCTCATACTTCTCCAAATGACAAACCCCTGAAAATCCAACAAGGTGCCCACACTAACATGTTTTTCAAAGTTGCATAAAGAACAAACAAACCAGATATGAGGACAATATCCAGAACGACTCCAAATGTTCTTAGACCACAAAGGATTAACCACAGGGAAGGTATTGAGTCTGGGAAGCAAGCTATTGCATTGTGGTCGAAGGGTTCAACAGCAAAACTATGGGCATGAAACCATTGGTAGTCATGGAGGAGCCACAATCAAGTGAACCGTGAAAAAAAGGGGGAGGAAATGGGGAGGTGTAATGAAGACAAAAAAATAGCAAAATTTACCGTCTGCAAATGGATCGAGACGCTCAGGAGAGATGATCATCTGTCTTCGCCGGGCTTTGTATTCATCCTCCCGCTCTGCAATCTTCTGTGGACGATGCTCCGCAAAGGGGTCATACTGAAAAGCAAAGATGGCATATAACTTTGGGGGCACATCCAAATTAAACACCAATACAAAGATGAAAAATGTAAAATGAGACTTACTTGCTCGTCTGACTGTGGAATAGCGGTCATTAAAGCCACTGGTGCATGATAACCTGGCTTCTTCTGTCCCAATAAGCTTGTTGAAGAATCTTCTTCATCGTCCTAAAAAAAAAAGAGAGAGAAAAGAAAGTCTAGTCAAATCTCACCAACTGGCAAGACTCGCCTAGCTCACAAGTAACAGACAATGAGGAGCAATCAAGCCCCTGAAGAGTGGAATGGAACATGAAAGAACAAAATCTTAAAACATGGTATCTTAAATTTGGAAGTTTGATATAGAATTTCTTCTCCAGGAACTTAAACTCTGTGACATCTTTGTATTGGGGGAGTATTGTCACTCCCCCCATGAAGCAAAATACTTACATCCTCCTGTTCGTTGGCTGCAATAGAAGTGACATATCCAGTAAAGCGGCTGTCACTGCCTCCGTAGATCTCCTGGTCAAAAAATCCAGTCGAATCAAGGCCTACTCCCTGATCTCCCTCCTCCAGCAGGGTGGCCTTCATTCCCTGGATCTCCAGGATCTGGGCCTCGATATCTGCAGGGATGAGAAGAGTTGGAAAATGACAAAAAAATAAAGAATTAAAATAAGTGCCTACGTTGCTTTGACGCTTCAAATTGGGTATAATAACTCATTATTGCAAACTTACATCGTCAAGCATAGCACTAAGTGATACAGCAGGCAACACATAACACTGCGTATTGAGCTGTTGTTGGTTAATGAAGAGACCGCTCACAGATCAGAACAACTTGCCTCATATACGCAATTGGCACGAGTTGTTACAATATTTTATATTTTTCGAAATTCGGGGTGAATAAATTGCGAAATAAGTTGGTACAATGTGATAATCCATGGTAAAATAGATAGAATTGGCCAATGATCCATAATGACGGTTGTTAGCAGAGAAGCTAAACCGTTAGCATCCAGCGCCATTATCTAAACCGTCCGCGTTGCGTTGTATCGTGGCCCGCTGCTTCCAGCCCTTTTGTACCACGAAATACAACATAATTATTCACTTCAGTCACTGCATTGTGAGCTAAGTGTCAAATGGCACACAATTATTCAACGCCAAGGCATAAGCTGTGATTTATCTTGTGATTTTTGTTCATTTATTTACCTTCGTGGGTTTTGGCGATCTTCGCCATTTTGGTGCCGGATGGTCGAGTCTGCTCCGGTGTCTTCTTCGGTGGTGTTTACAGCTTGATACCTAAAAGGTTGCTTCAGCGCCGACTATTGGCTTTACGAGAAACTAGAGTCACCTCGCACACAGGGGTAATAAACAAAGAAAGAAGGATTCGCGAATTGATTAAAATACTTACAATCATAACTGAATAGACGGGAAAACAGATTTCGAAAAAAATTGAAATTCGCAGAAAAAGCACAAGTTTTTATATGATGTCATCATAAAATATAATACAGCATAGCACCTTTTGACAGAACCACAGACTGTTTATAGATTGATTATACAGTCTATGGTCAGAACTTCCAGTGTGATGGAGAAAAAAAGCTTTTAATTCTGTAAGATGCAAACACTACAACCCAAGATATATTTTATGCATCTAAATAATTTAAACAATGGCCATATGAGTGGAAAAGAGGTGTTTTCTGCTTAATGCGGTCGTACTTTGACAAATAAAACATCCAAAGGGTGAATAAATTGATAAACATTGCTGACAGAAGAGCACAAAAGATAGTGGGTAAAATTTTGAAACGTTAATCTTAAGGTTATGACCCCTTATAGATCGAGTTGATAACCTTAGAGCTCACTGAACCTCGGTGTTTCAGTATCACTCACTCACACGGCAAACTGAGCCAACTCATCTCGTGACATTCCAGCGCGTACACGTTCATGCACGCGCAAAACATGTACGTCAAGAAAATGGGCGACAGCGCTGGCCAATGAAAACTCACAGTAAGAACATTTTCTCCAATCACAAGCCGAATTTCAGTGAGTGCGTCACGCTTTGGGCGGGGCTCGCGTGTGGGCAGTCACTCCTGTCAGTTTGGCTTCAGAGAGTGAAGAAATCCGTCAAAGAAGGGATGATGGCGAGGGGCAGCAGGAGCCTGAGAAAAGTAGCTGAGTGTTTTAAACAGATTCCTTCATCGACCAGTCGAGACTTGAAGACGAGGAACAACGTCAGGTAAAAAAATTGCGCATATTTCTCGAATGAACCTGGAAAGTGTTGGGGAAAGACGCCCCTCAGACAGTGACACAACTGGATGTGCTAGCTGTGTACTAAGAAGAGACAAAGAGAGAAATGTTTGTTACCTGATGGCAAATATTGTTAAAACATACATTTACAACCTTCCCAGTTATTGAGGCTTATACATATGCATCTTAGTCTTCAACTATGATCAGATTTCGGGACTGATCGTATTTAAACCTCCTGAGACCCGAGCTTTTATCTGGTGTTCATTTTTTATTTCGCCTTGCTTTCTAATAAGATGGAACCCAAACTTGGTCTTTGTACAGGAAGTTATGTTTTCAGTGTTGTTAGTTAGCTATACGTTTTTAATTGTGAGTGTCATTGTTTATAACTACACTGTATTTTTCACTGAAGTGTTAAGTTGTGACATTACAAAAATATGACGTGGGCAGTTTCCCTTAATGTAGTTTATGAGTCAAAGATTTAAAAAATGAAGTATTATGGGTCTGAGAGAAATATAATGTCCACGTATCTGGACACCGGGTCCTAAGAGGTTGAAATAGGGACATTGTTTACTAGGTTACTAACTTAATTAATATACAATTTGCCTGTCAGTCAGTTAGTCAGCATCTGTCCTATCTACACCTTATAGTCTTTCAACATCTCCCATTTGTTTATTGGAACTGTGGTCACTTATAGCAATAGTAATGTACAGTCTAATAAGCACTATGTTATAGCACTTTCAAGAGTTAATAGTTGTTAGAGTTGGCTTTCCACAAGGTAATTGGGTCAATGGCAAAACATATAACACATTTAGTCTCTGTGGATGATCTGAAACCTCTTAGTTTCATACTTAATAATTCTGCATTAATCTAAGTGAGTGTGGATGCGACAGTGATGATGTTCTGCAATAATTAGCTGCATACTGCAAGTCAGATGCAGAGACGAAAAAACACCAAAATAACTAGGCAAGCATTCCAGAAGAACCTACAACAGCACCAAGCTAATTGTTTGCACATTGTAAATATAATCACAAAGCGGCGACACTGGCACAGACAAATTATTACGAAGCATACCCAACATGTTGCATTTGTGTTCATTTTTGAAACCATAGTTTCAGCAGCTAACATGTCTGACTCTAACCTTTCAGAGCCACGTTCTGCCGACACATTGATTCTGCAAAACCACAACACTGTAGCAGGGAGCAGAAATGCTTTAGGAGTTGGAGTGGTTTTGTATGCATGCCTGTTCATATCAGCTACATTTTTGAGCAGGTGTGCTACATAAACAATGCACCGGCTTTTTGATTTCGGTCTTCTTAGAGTTTACACCCGTGTCTCAGCTCCTGTTTATCCCGATTGTAAAACGTAAATGACGTGTTGTAGAGACTCCAGCTATATGCAAATGTCCAGTTTTTGCTAACTGTTCAAAAGCACCATCAACCACCAAGAAACATTTACTCTGATTATACAACACACTGTCTAATTTCCTGTTTCACTGTTTTGTTTTCGCTTTTGACTGAATCTCTAAAACAGCTGGAAGTAAAAGTGAAAGCATAAGAAAACAGAAACACTGTGAACAGTAGATCTATCCCAGCAGCCCTTTCTCTTGGTGGATCCAGGAGTGATAAGTTGTGGGCTTAGCTTACTGTCAGGGTGTTTTGACATGTAACAGCTGCTGCTCTTGCATTCTGTTTTGTATTATCTCTAGAAACCCGTTTTATCTTAGGTTTAAAATTCTTGCTTCCAGAGGAAAAGTTGTTTTTACTCTAGCAGACAGGTGTTCAGAAAGATAAGACCACAAAGATTTCTGTGCACATGAGTTTGTTTAGCTGGCAGAGCTTTGACCAAATGCTTCTTCACCGTAATAGTGCTCTCTGCACAATGGTCAGGGTTAAATTTACATGCTGTCCTTTTGCTCTGACATCCAATAACTCTAATATGACCCTTCATATCCGCATGGACCTGGCAGTTTTAGGTCATTGCCAAGTGTCAGGTGTATCATATTTCCAGTCGTAGTGAGTGGCCTCTCTTTTAAAGTGACCTGTGCAGGAGCTAAAAGCTGCACACATGTCATGAGAAGCACTGAATAGCTTATGTGAGTTTAAGCTAAGAGTGACATTGATATTCTAGTCACGGCTCATTAGGAGGTTACATAATGACTAGTTAAATCTGCCAAGAGAGCTTTGCCGAGCTCCCAAACCATCCGGTGCCAGGGACATCGTGGAACAGAAGCCACAGGTGTTTATGGTGACAGCTGGGCACAGTGTACTCTTCAAACAGTCTGGTATTTCTAGCAGAGGTGGGCATACACACTGGCTCAGTGACGTCTGTGGAGGGTACGGAGCAGTTATCGCACTCTAGGATGAATGAAGTCGTCTCCATTCATGGTATCAGGGAGGATCAGATCCCTCAGGTTACAGATCAGAAGAGAAGAACAGAATATTTTTGAATCAGAACAAAAGGCCTGCAGGATAGGAGAAAAATATGCAATGTGGGATTCATTGCATGGTGTGAAGTTTCCAAAACAACCCTAAGACAGAAAAATAAACATTTCTCAGAGCGTGCATGACAGCTTGAACCCTCTGTTTCTTAATCAAACTGCTGTTTCTCATGTTTTTTTACACAATACCTGTTTCCAGCACATCCCTTGATCCAAGATAAATCCAAAGATATTTATTCTACCACTGTTACATTGGCACCAAAAAATGAACCAGTTCTTAACACTTATAATGGCTGCAAAGAAGCTTAGCTTCAAGTGGCTACACGAGTGAAACCAAATAAACCTTTTAGTGAAAGGGAGACTTTTCAGTTGATCTGGAAAAAGGTCTCAAATCGAGTTATATGCCTGATCATGATGCAAAAATAAGTTGCTTCTTAATGCTAATTCTTAACTTCCTGATTGGGTTGGACTGGACCAGACAGATTTACGGCAAGTTGAGGTCTCTATGATAACGCTACTCTGGCTGACGAAGTGAAGCAGTGAGAAGTGAGATCTGTGTTTTTATCCGCTGAAAACAATTTCTGTGATTTATTTAGTAATAACAGTTGAAGTAGGAGCTGGATTGTCTTCCAGGAAAGAGACGGAAAAGCAGAAGTAGGCTAAACAGGAGAGTGATGGAGCACAAGCTAGAGGCTAAAACACAAGCTAAGCTGTTTGTGATCATGTTTATTCCAACCCACATGCAGCAGCACATGCAGTGATCTGTTGAGACTTCAGAGTCTATCAATAAAATGAAGAGCCAGTTTATGTTTGCTCTGCTTGGTGAGTGTTTGGTTATTTTAAGGGCTGGTAGTCAAACTGATGTGTTTTGGTGAGAAATGAGTGGCATGAGACGGCTGGATCCAGTTAACAGGTTTATTGAGTTGTTCATATATGCTGCTTGAGTGGTATTTTCTGGAGTATAATGACAAGAGAGAACAGAAATTAGCATTTAAATCAAACAAAAACTCAAACATTTCATCAATTAATGATTAATTA
>RPOG01002753.1:0-82224 GCA_008086565.1 Thalassoma bifasciatum
ACATGAGTTCTGTTTTGCGACCTAAATAGTCCTCTGAAGGCATTGTGTGTGCAAACTAGGACAACCACGTACACAGACAAACAAACAAGAGGCTCTGACAATGCTATGAACTTAGGAGGAAACGCTTCTCCATGCTGAAAAACACGGCTGAGGTGCTGGAGCAGTAGACACAACAGGATACCGGACACACGGCTGCAGCCGTAGTTCACCCCTGTTATTACAACTTTTCCTTTGAGCCCCTGATGACCAACGGGTCTTCCTTTACCCCTCACCTTCCTCACACACACACATCCAGCTGGCCGAACAAGCTCTGGAGCAGGTATCCGGACTATCCTCCAAGGAGCGCTCTGATCATGACTCGGGGATGAGGCAGAGGAAAGCGGCTCCTGAGGAGGGGGGACAGGATGTGTCCAACGGAAAGTCAATCATAAAAAGGCGTCTGTAAGCACTTTCACAAAGTCATCGAGGACACTGCTTGAATGCTTGGAATGCGCTCCTTACCTCACAAAGGTAGAAAACAAAGGGATAGAGAGGGGGTGGTGGTGTTTTTATCACGTACAGCAGAGAGAGGAAGAAAGAGACGTATCTTTGTGTGGGGGACGAGAGGAGCCCTGGACTTAAGCTTACCTGTAAAGATTTCAATTCACTGACCATTTAAGCTTAAAAAATATATGACTATTACCAAAGCCTGACCCCCTGTGGTGGTACAGCACACAACAGGGGGCTGGAACATCAGTAATTCATGTATCTCAATCCCCATAGTACATTTAATGAGCTCAAATTGAAGTTAAGGACCAAATAACTACACAACAGTGAGATATATTAATCCAGCAGGAACAAATACGCACTTCATAACTTTGAACAAAACTAGGCATGGAGTTACTCTCACATAAATGAACTACCCCCCCCCCATTTGGAGATGTGAACCATTGAAATTAGGTTTTCAGCCAAAGAAGTATAATCTCACAATTAACCTACAACTGTGCCTAATTACAATTTAGAACATGACTAAATTACAAATGACAGCAAAGTGAAATATTCTGGCTGCCAAGTTGCCATCGAAGTTGATGAAAGTAGTATTCATGAACACAGAAGAGCATAGATGCAAATCAAAAAGTTCTGCCCTTTCTATTGTCCCTTTGTCACCATTATCAAATCCTATTTCTTGAGTTGGTATTGGTATCAGATCTGTGGATCCTTAGGAATTTGTGATGATGAGATTTTTTTTTAAAATAAGTTTAAAAGTAGACACTTACTTCTTGTAAGTAGTAATGGAGTTCCAGTAATATGTGACTAAGTAACACATTACTCACTTTGGGGTCAAGGTAAACTATTCTCTCAAAGGGCGATTTCTTTTACAGGCAAAAGTGACTAAGATAACAGAAACTTAGTCTTAAGGCCAAAATACACTAGTCTCCAATTCCATTTGAGTCAACTTGCTGCATCTCTGCTCCGGCAAGTCAGAGCCTTTCCCAGCAGATACACAAGGCGCCTGGTGTTGATAGGAAACTCCCAGTTTCCTAAAATTTGTCTTGAGGATGTTGGCTTATTTTCAATATCCAACACTTCTTTGTCTGAGTCTCTCTATATTAGGAGTGCGATGAAGTTACTTCAATTTGAGTGGTCACCACATTATCATAAAACACGATAGACTGTCTGGCCTTGTCAGATGGAGGAGTTGTGGTAAAATCAAGCTGAGAAATGAGGCTGATGTGGAAAAGCTGAAAACGGTACACGTTAAAGAAACTACGTGTGAAGACTAAATCTATGACAACAAGTTTTTCTATATTTCTTGCTTTTGAATGTTGCACCTTCCCATTTTTCAACGCTTTAAATTGCAGTGCTGGTCATAAATCTTATTGAATTTTTAAGAATCAAGCGGAGATTTTTAAACATTAAGAAAAGTGGAGGATTATAATAGTTGTATGAAACCTGAACGTTAACTCTTAAAGAAGATATGGTTGGACAGAAAGAGTTAAATAATGTAATTCATTTATGCCACCCCAGCAACAATTGGTGACCCTGTTTAGCCTGAAAATATTCTGTTGCTCAGTTGCTGGGTGATAATGGATGAACACAAAGCTTTGAACACGGCTGAACCAGCTTTGAGGCTCACATGTGAAACTAACAAGGATCACTCACTCAGCTAACTCCTAAGGGTGGCACTTCTTTAGAAATACTATATTAAAAACTGAAGTGTGTGTTTTTCAAATAGGATCCCCATTTATGACGACGTAAAGGCTAGCAGGCTTATGTTCATCTACCATCAGTCTTGGATATTAGTACTGAAAAGACATGCGTCAGATCCCCCCTCGGAGGACGATAAGGAAACGACTAAGCTGCCTCAAACACTTTATTCTCTCTCTCTCCCTCTCTCTCCCTGGCTGTGTACTGTGTCAGGCTGGCCGGCTGGCACCACAGAGACCCCGGTGGCACCATGCGGGAACCAACGTCAACCAATGATGAAAGACGATGGCCGATTGTTTCCTGTTATTGAAACACTACTCATGGGCGGGGGTAGAGGGTGGGGCTATGCTTCAATAAAAAAAGGAAGGCCATTGAAGGAGAGTGCTACTGTGGAAGTGTCATTTGGCCGGCCTCAGATGTGATGGAATACTTGAAATGTATGCCAAGTGTGACAAATGCCTTGGCGACTGAATCCGAGCTGTGTCAACTGCTCGAGGATTGCAATCATTTAAGTAAGCGGAGAACAAGTCGACTCAACCGTCTGTTCATGGCGTAGTGTGTGCTGTGTGTTTCTTTGCTTATGTTGCCTGAAGGAATGAAGTCCAGACAGATTCAGAGTTGGTGAGCAGAATGTGAAGCAGTCCAAAAAATCAAGGTTTTATCTCTGTAACAGTGGAGTTATGTCAGAGGAGTGCACTATGGGGTTTGAACACTCACAAGTGTCAATTAGTCCATTTAGTTCTTAGGCACCTGTGATCAGCAGTCATGATGAGAACTGAAAACGCAGAGCTAATGCAAATCAAGCTAATACACTCATGAACTCATTGAAGTATATGCATAATAGGCCTATAAAGGTAGCTTCGTCCATCCATATTTGAGAAAGAAAGTCAGGATTCTAGTATGAATAGAGGTCACAACTGTCTTGGTGAAAAAACTGAAGCTGCAATGTTTTCAAGTCAGTTCAGATGTGCCCTCATCTGAGTAAAGTGCATTTTAACGTTTTATAATATCATTTTTCAAACAAAAACGGAATTTCTTAGCCACATTTCACATATGGAAACTCTATTTTGAATTTAGTTTAGGCAATGTTTCTGCCTTTTATTATGCTGCAATTCTTAACTACCCAGATTTAAACAAGCATAGATGACAGTTGGCATCTTATGAAAAAGGTGAAGCAGTATTTTGATATTAAAAAAAATACACATTAAGTCGTATGTAACCAGCACAAGGGTATAAATGACCAAAGCCGGTGGTTCTTTGGTAAATGTAAATGGTAAATAAATGTATTTCAAACCTACACACAGTATATCTCACACAACAAGTTAACAACAACCTACTGTGACCATTTTTCTGTTTCTCACCTTCAGACAACTCAGCAGTTTACAGTTAAATAACCAGAGCCCATATCAGCAATGAAAAAAGACCATTTCTACGAATGTTTAAAAAAGAAAAATCCATCAGTGGTTTGCATGAGCCAGATTGACGCCCCAATGTTCCATTACATCTAATGGTGGTAAACCCCATCATTACTGGCACTAATGGCAGTACTACCACACCTGTTGGACTGTTTTGAATATGGTGGACAAAATGTGCCAGGAGAACAGACATTTGGGGATCAAATGAATCCTCTTTGACAAATCAAGATATGGCAAACTTAGATTTAGGGGACACAACACCTTTCATTCTTATTGCTGTTTATGCAAAGTACGCATGTGCGGTTCAAACTTGTTGGACAATGGTTTCCCCTGGGAAAACGCACCTGCCTTGCTTTCATGATTGGATGTACATGCCAGGCAAGGATGAGTGTCACTTTGGTGCACCTTGTAAACCACCCCCCTTACTTTGTACTGTGACAGTTTCCTCTTTAACTTAATCAAAATAATTTCATTACACCAAAATAAGTTAAGAAGTTAATGTATGCAGCAAATGCAAATAAACTCAGCCTGTATTTTTACTCTCTTGTTGCACCATAATGCAAATTGTACGACCAAAGCACGGGATAATGGACTAAGTTGTCGATAGTGAAATTTCCTAGCAGCAGAACTTTGCAATTATTCTGAAATTTGCAGTATTGTTATTGCCAAGCTTACATGTGTGTTCTCCCTTTTTGCTGCTCCTCCAGACCAATGGACTTTGTGTGGAGTGTTGATCTGATGTAATGATGACTCCTGTGAGTCTGGTGTATACAGAGAGGATGTTGTGTCTACTCTCTCCTGCAGTCTGTTTGTCCTGAGAAAGTACCAGGGGTACAGTAGCCACAGACAAATGTCTGTGTCTGGATAAATCAAGTCCATGATAAATCATTGAACATTTCAGAACGAAGTCGGGTTTTCTGTATGCCAATCTTCACTGTTGATTAGTCCCTGTAAGAAGTTGTTTAGGCTATTACTGACTCATAAACATCAAAACCCCAAATGAGGTCACACAAATGATATTAATCTCTTTTATAATAATTCATAGCTCTGACTTTATGAGGCCTTGACAGCCACAGAGATGTTTGTACTTATTATGTTTTATTACCCCTCCGCTCAGGACTGTGTGGGTACATGGCTTGATAAAACTATTTTGAGGAAAACATTTTGGAAAGTCATCTTTGAAAAAGCACAGGCCCAAATAATAGAAGCAATAATGGGTGGATTCAACTTAGTTGTTTTAGGACCTGCTATTTTTCACAGCAGACATATTGGCCTGTCATGGCGGAAAAAGAATAAGTGTGATTGATAACATGAACTGCACTGAATTCAAATGATCAAGTGCTAGATTTCTGGTATTGTGCATGCTGTGTCCATCGTCATTTCAAATCATGTCATCTGTGCTTTTATCTTCTGTGACAATTTAAAATGTGTGTTGTAAAAGAGATTATTGCTCATTCTGGCCCACAAACATTTACTGCATCAACTTGTTTTTATGTCGATATTATAATTTGCCCACAAAGAATAAACCTAATTGTATTATTGAAAACAAGACCAAAATTGGTGAGACATTACCAATTTAAATCTTATACTACACCTATGCTGCTTGTAGGTATAGAAGGTGGTTGGAAAACTGCTATAGGACACTTTTGCACTACAGAGGCGGAGCTAAAAATCTCTGTATGAAGAAATAAAATAAACAGTTAAATCAATATCAATATATCAGACATGACTTTTTTTTGTATATAAGGATCAAAATTAGAATTTAGGAATTGGTGTTCAGGTTATCACTTCCAAAAATGATGCTATGCATAAAACACTTTGTCTTTCTCTATGTGAAGAATAGCAATTTGTACTGCATTTAATGGAGAGATTACAGCTAATGTCTCATTTTCATGGCCCAGTAGAACACTCCATATCGTTTATAACACCTGCTCTGTCACTCCATAACCTCTTTTATCTCTATGTACACCAAGTATGGAAAACTGTAGTGAGAAATCAATCAAAACAGCTGACACTGATGGGGAAAAAAAAGGAATATGCCACATGCCAAACACTCCAGAGAGTGGAGGGTTTAATGGTACACACAGTAAGCACCGAAATCTGTGCTCGACACAGATTTGGAAGGAAACCAAGCTAATGTTACATAATTCCCTGTATTGCTAATCAGGATAAGTGAAAACACCTGTCGTTTCAACCAGTAAGCCCACACAGACTAGCAGCCAAAAGCACTCCGCTGTCTCAAAAATCCAACAACAGACACATTACAGAAGCACTCAAAACAAAGAGTGGCTGAAGAAAGCTACAGTTAAATTCACCTGTATCTGAAACAAAAAGAGAAGTTAGCCGAGCAAAGCTAACAGATGCTAAACAGGTCACAATTGCCAATTTTAAATACCTAATAAATACTTAAGGGGTCTTTATAAGCCCCACATTTAAAAAAAAAACTTTTATCTTGTTTTATTCACTAACTTAAAACTTACTTGTGTTTTACTACTCTCCTTCGACATTTATTTTTGCACTTACTTCTGGTTAAAATGTTCCCGCCATAAACTGAATGTTCCCGCTCAACATCAGACATCACGTGGACGATTCCACTTGAAGGTAAAGGGGGGAACTATGGTTCTCTTGTCATCTATTACCTTTTACCTGTCGCCATTTTTTGCCGTTATAACCCCTCATTAGATGGGTTGTTCCAAAGTGAAGCCGATACCTGCAAGTATTATTTTCAAAGAAAATGTCGTCTTCAAAAATTTTGGGACCATATCCCGACTAATATGGAGCAAAAACTGCTGGAACAGTTGGGTAAGTGTGATATTTGTCAAGTTTTCCTCGAAATTACGCAAAAGTTTGAGTTTTCACCAGGTAATGTGGTGCAATTATTTCATAACACTCCAAGAACTGAAATCTTAGTGAATGTTCAGATCTTATTTGCAGTTAAAAATTGTCTTTTTATTCTTGATATCAGCCATATTCAGCTGACAAGTCCATAAACGTCTTGTTTCAAGATTAAAAGACAAAATGATGTCTGAATTGCTTGTAATGAGTACAGAAAATATGTCAATAGGAAGAGAAAGTTTCAACTTACTTGAATAATTTCTTAAATTAAGAAACTTGTCTCTAGCTCTTTTGGCAATTTTTGCATTTCCTTGTTTTGAGCAATTCAGACATCATTTTTCTTTTAAAATAACTTGAAACGAGACATTTTATTGGACTGGTCTGGTAAATGTGGCTCGAATTAAGTTTTAAAGGACATTTAGAAAATTTAAAAAAAAAAAAAAGACATTTAACTTTTTTTTTTTTTTTTAATTAATTTATTTATTTTGTAGTGAAGCCCTCACACAAACGGAAAGTTGAATATTCATTAGTTGAAATACAATTTAAAGTGAACACCAACAGAAAAATTGACAGACAAAACAAAAGTAATTTGAGTAACAGGTGTTTAGCACAGCAGAAAACAAATAATATATTTTTTGCTGTTGTATTTGAGATATGGCGATGTTTTTTTACACTGTATGAAACAAATGGGGCTCTTAAATGCCCAAAAATAATAATAATATTTTTTTATTTTTATTTTTTTAAATCGCAGAGAAGTTTTAGTTAAAACTTTGGTAATATGAGCTGTCCCTAATGGTCTTTTTCAATACGCTATATACGTTTTTTTTTTTTTTCATATTTAGTGAATTATATAGTAAGTTTATTTTGAGGTATTCATGGTAGAACCACGGGACAATGCGTTGACAGAGGCAGCAGGAAAAGAAACAAAAAAAGGAAAAAAGACCGGTGGGAGGGGTACAAAAGTAAATCTGCACCGCCCAGGCTGCACAAAAAGTTTGGAAACTCCTGACACCGTTACTCCGCTGAAAGCAGCCGTATCCTCCACGCTGGATTATAGCCCTAAACCTGCACTATTCAAACTCTCCAACTGATCCAAAAAGTAAGTTTTCTGCTACTTAATTGTCACTCCGATATCGTTTCGTGGACTTGTTGGCTTTCCCATTTCCTTGGTTGCGTGTGGAAGGCTTTATTAGGGGAGACAGGGGAAGGGTGTCACGCTTTTTACTCTATAGTGCATTAATCATGATTTAAAGTCTTAAAGTAATCCTTGCAAGATTAGACAGAAGCTTGGGGTCTTCTTCATGAATGGGTATTGTATTTATCATAAGAAATGAGTTCAACATTAAGTCACAAACCATCAGATTCACTTTGACAAACTCTGAAACACTCCAGATGGGGTCCATTAACTTGTTAATTGCACTTCAAAACAGAACTGAGATTTACCAAAAAGGAAAAAAAAGGAAAAAATTAAGCTGGAGACACCATATAGTTTTTTTTTTCCAAAATAAATCAAGTAGGATTCCCTCAGTGGCGATTGCATTCACCCGTTTGTTTGAAATGAATGTATTCATCTGTAAAATGACAGAGTAAGAGTTGTAAAAAAAAAAAAAGTAAATGGCGCAAACTTGAGTTTTTATTCCGTAACATTTATTTTATTGGAGGGTGTGAATGCTTTTGAAACTATTCTATTCTTTCCTAAATACTTGATCCGTCTTTTTATATTGCTAACGCTATCCTCATAACGGTCAAAATGTTTGACTTTTAAAAACAAGATTTTATGGCCAAAAATGAGTCAAATTTATTTATCACTATTTAAAAACACCTTTTCACCCCAATATTGCTTGTTTCACCTATATAACCCATTTAGCATGTCACTGAAGTACTCCATCAGTCTAATATTGTCGATTGTCTCTCTTAGTAAGGCGTCTGAGGGAAATAACGAGGCTTTTTGTTTTCCTCGAAAAGTACATAAACAGTTTACACAGGCTCTTCCTCTCCCTCTTTATGAATCATATAACAGGAGCAGCCTCTGTCTTATCTGATCCTTGCATTGTGATATTATTTAAAGAAAGCCATGCTGTAGTGCTTCCTGACGGAGTCGGCCAGAAGTTAGTGACCAGCAGATAACCCTCGGGTGCTGACCCTCATTGTGCACCCGGAAGAGAGACAGAAATGTTTTTGGGGGGTGTCTCAGTGCCAGGAGGAAAATCCTGTCATTCCTCTTTAGGAATTTGAGATATTTGATCAACATGGTATTGTCAGATGGGTTGTATAAAATGACCAATGGCCTTTTTTGTTATCTATTTTCTGCTTAAACTTGCAATATACACAATTGTCACATTAACATTATTTATAAATGACTCATCTAATGCCATATTTGTGCCTCAGACTTTCATATTTTACCCTCAGGATAAGAGTCCTCTTCCTGATTTTGGTGTCGTCTTACTCCATTAAACCTCGCCCCCTTTTCTTTTCCTAACCTTTAACCTGTGTCGATATAAATTGTCTTCCTTTCGCCTTCCACAGTCACTGCTGCTCTGCCATCAGACCGGGACTGCTGAAACTCTACCTGATAACCTTCACGTCTCTCTGCTCACCCAAAACTTCACTCTCAAACTCAGCAGAGATGGAGGGTCACACCGTGCTGTTTGTCCTGCTTTTATGCATCACTTTTGCAGCCTCCGGTAAGTCCACCAGCTGATGTTAAGCATGAAATTCTTTAATTTTCCAGTCTTTTATGAGTGAATTCAAAGGCAAAAATGGGCATATGAACAGCAGGTTTTGAACCTTCTGGGGCATTTTTTTTGTTTGCAGAAATTCAAAGGGAGATATTAATCTCGTTTTGTGCTCCACTCTGACGTAATTTAATTATGAGGACATAAAAGAATGTTGTTTTCTTCCAGAAGTTTTGTTGTTGCACGCTAAATCAGGATTTTATAGCTGGCCGGTTGAGTTAGATTAAGGGAAAAATGTTGTTTTGGCAGTTAATCAATTCATTCGACGTAGCTTGTAGCATTTTAAAGAGTATGGAAATAACTATGATTGCACAAGCATGAAACATTCTGCTACATATGCATGTTTGTTTTTATTGAAGAAAGGCCTGACAGTCTTGGATCTGAGGTGATCCTCCTCTCTTCGCTGTGTGTGTGTTTACCTGTAACAAATTCAAACCTTAAATCCATACAAGATGGTAAAGAGATGCGAACCTCTCCCTGTGCCCTCAGGCTATAATCCAGATTCCTGGTCTGCTCTGCTGCTTCAGGGTGTTGGGGGCTAACTTCCCTGCAGCTATCTCTTGTATGGGATGGCTGCATGGTTTTCAATTTAACACTTCTCTGAGGTTCGTTCTTACTTATTATATACTAAGTAAAACTTTATGGAATATAATCAAAGGATAGATAAAGGAACAAAAAATGATGCTGTAATCAAAATATCCTCTATTAGGAGTCAAACAAATATGTAAAAGACAGCACGTTAATTTATTATTCAAAGGCTTTGGGCTTCACGTGGTTAGCGCTGTTGCCTCACAGCAAGAAGGTTCCTGCTTCAAACTCCGACTGGGCCTTGCATGCCTCCCTAAACATGCTCATCAGGATGATAAATTGCTCGTCTGTGTGAGTTTGTGTGTGAATGTTTGTATTTCTGTATGAGGCTTGCACTGTGTTCAGGGTGATTGACTCCAGCTTCACTAGTGGTCCCTGCGTTTGTCATCAAGGTGTCAGTGAAGTTGAAGTTGTATTTTCATCCTTTTCTTCATTCATTTTAATTATTTGAAAAGTGAAGAGGTCAAACACGCAGTGCTGTACAAATATATTATACCAGAGAGCTACTTTTTATGTCTGTTATGATTAATCCACCAGTATATACAAGCGCTTTGATCAAAATGATATCATTAACACGAACATATGATCATTGTTGTTACCTATTGTTGTCGTTTTGGTTGTTAAATGTACCGTTTTACAAAAAAGCTGAACAATATATTCAAACCCATCATTATTTTTCTAGTTTGTTTAATAACAGTTGTGCATTTTTATTCCTGAATCTCATTCTCCTTGCTAAAATTTAGATACAAAAACATGAATTCAAATGGGTCCTTTTCTCTTCTGTTGGAAACAGTGAAGCGGAGAGAACTCACCCTGAAAGAAAGTTTGAATTAAAGGACTTCATGATGCTTCTTATGACAGGTTGTCTAATAAATGTGGTAGGGACTTTTTATGCAGCAAATCAATCAGTTATCACTGCAAACTTACTCTCTACCTATCACTTTTTCCAATTTAAATTAAATGCGTTAGATCTGTTAACCCCCTTAAAACCAAGCTTTTGCCTGGTGTATATTTTTTTATCTTCTTTGCTATGTGATATAACTAAGACCAAATAAGTATAATAACTAAACTTTGTCTTTTTTGTCTTTATTGTTATTAATGTAATGAGATTTCTATGAGTTATTAGTGTTATTGCAGATAACTACATTGTTTTTGTCACTGAAATGAGTTTAATGATGTGATATCACCAAAAATAATGATGTGAGCAGTGTCTCTAAATGTGGATAATAGGTTAAAGTTTTAAAAAAGTGTCAGAAGAAGTGTCATAGATCTGAGAGGCAGAATTGTACTGTCCGCAAATATGGAAATTATAAGTACTTCTCCACATTCATACTTCGTCTGTTGAATACAGGGGATTTTCGAAGGTTTGTTTTAGCTGTTTTACTTTTAATATACATATTTTTGTTTCATCAGTACTACTGTTCTATAGATTTATGCTCCAAGTCATGATTTATTTCATACATATCTGACATCTATGTAGGTATGTATCAAAGTCAATACCGAAAAAAAGATTTATTTAATGCCATCAAAGTTTTTGACATACATAAATATATTTATATCTTAAATTTATCTAATATGGGATAAAGAAGGAGATCTGCATCAGCAATTTTGCTTTGTAACTTGTCCAAAAAGATACAAAATTAACCTCATACAACTAAAAAAAAATATTTCTACTCACTCTAAACAAAATCCTCTAAATCAGCTAATCTTATTAAAAAATGTCGGCATTAAAATTTGTATTTTACTATTAAGATTTAATATAATTCGATGTCTGTTAGATTTTAAGTTGACTTCAAAGACCCAAATAAACTGCTGCTGCAATAAGACAGTGCTAATCTGTTAAATCACTGCTATCTGCATATAAAGCAAAGTCTCCCAAGGCTCTAAATGTCAGCCATGAAAGCATGATGCACTCTGTTGTTATGCAATACAGTTAAAACATAAACTGTCTGAAAAATAAGAGTTCACTTCACTTCTGTAAAGCTCCACTCGAAGGTAAAAGGAGCACTTTAAAGCGCTGCGTAACCTTTGTCTCACTCTGCTTCAAACATATTCATCAGATAAATAAGGTGGCTTTTCAAATACAGCCAAACTAATAAGCAAACAAAACTTGTGCCAGAAAAACAAGCCTGTTCTCTTCTCCTGGCCCTGGAGCTGACCCTCTGTATGACAAATCACAATATTGCCACAAGTGTTAAACAGCTTCTCAGCAGGGTGCAGGTGGCAGGGATACAGAGGCGGGTTTTTTCGGCCAAATGGCAGACGTTTGCAGAGTTGACCTCGCGCAGCATCCACTGCAGGGGATCACTCTTTCTGTCTGCTGCTGGAGTCTGCAAGGAGCTGTTTAGCTCAGCCCTTAATTGCCTCTGTGATACATCGTCCCGAATTCACTATTTCTCCTTCTGAGAAAGACTTTTCGAAGGATTTTCTAAGCTTCTCATTTCTGCTGCAGCAGCTTTGGTTGAAAATCTTTAGGAGGAGCTGTGACTCCCTGATACTTTTTTTTTCCACCAAATGCTGAAGCCTTATCCAAAACATTGCTCTGACATGTTGAATTCCCATTGTTTGTTCATCATTATATCATCCAGTATTGTCACATTAATGTGTCAATTTCTCTGACATTGTCTCCTGGAATTAGTTGTTTTGTTGTTTAACAAATGAAGCAGAAAAATCAGGTGTAACACGCCGAAGCACAACAAAACTCAAATTTTCCACTGAAAAACAAATCAACACCAATATATTGACATTATGATTCAAGCTCTGTTCATTCGGCAGTGTCGTTCCCAGCTGCATGTCTCCGTGGGAGTAGCCACAGTGTCAAAGTTCTTGAAAAGAAGAAGTAAACACAGAAGAAGTAAATCAAAAACAGCCTGCAGCTGTGGCAAGAAATCCCACGACACCCTCTGCCTGTTGCGACAATACATGGAGTTTGAGTTTTGCTGCAGCTTCACTGAAACTCAAAACATGTTTTAAGCTTCTCTGTATCAGGTTTATTAAATCCCTCTGTGACGTCTTAGTCAGACGAGACTTTAAAGGGACGTAATATCCCTCAAGGCCAGATCCACTTCCAAGATATACCTCCGTATCATGTGTGATAGATGCACAACCTTCGGTAAAGCCACAGGATTACATCTCAGTCTTAGTCTGAGACTCGAGTGCTTACTTACCCACTTCATTTCCTGCCACTGGAAACATAATTCTTCCCTCGAGCACCCCCCAGAGAGTTCAGCTATCATGTATTTTCACATTTTTAAAAACGCAGTGAATAAACTGACCGATTAATGGGAAAAAATAAATCATGTTGTGCTGCAGAGCTTCCATATTTCTTGGGAAGACTTACTTTGCTGTATGTTGCATAATTCAGAGGTGTTACTGAGGAAAATGGCCAAGTTGTCCTCACAGCAACGAATAGATATGTGAGCACAAATGTGTGAACAATCCTGCAGAAAGTGAAGAATTTTTGATGCTGTTTGGATCGATAATCAGAGAAAATGCCCTCAGTATCTGTTAGAAATCTTCATTTTATCCCAAATCTGAGAAATTCTGTCCTTACATCACCTCAAGGCTACGTTTACAATCAATCACTACCCTTCTCTCAACAACATCATCCTTACTCGTTATTAAAATTCCTCACGGTGGGATCAATAAGCTCTTTTTTTTGTCTACGGCTCTTCCACAATCTTCAAACAGGCTTTCGTCAGGCTCCAGTAAAACAGACAACATCACACCAGTCTTAGTTTCACCACGCTGCCTCCCTGCGAGGTTAATTGCGTTTAAAATTTTCTGCTGCTTGTTTTGAAGGCCTTACATGGTCCAGACGGCGGGTTTATCTCAGTGCGCCTGTGGTGCCTCGATTTGTCTAAATCCCTTTAGTCATTTAACAGGGGGTATTTGTTTGTGCCAAGATCATACAGGCGAAGTTGCTTGTGCAACGGTGGAATTCATTCCCTGTCTGTGTTTGGTCAGCTTAGGCCTTCCTTTGTAATATTTGTTGTGTGGACATCGCTGTCGTTTATCTTGTTTGTTTTTGTCTGCTTCTGCTTCTTGGCTGTTCAAACATTGTCTTGAAACTTTGTTGTTTGGAGGGATTTGAGGCATGTTTTTAACATGGTAACCGTTTCTGTTGATGTCATAACGTATGACTGTGTTAGAGCTTCAGATGTGTGTTAAAGTGACCAAATAAAACATCATCATCCTCACTTGGTCATTGCTTAATCTAATTAGGAATCTTTTTTTAGCTCTAGGCCTGAAATGTTGTAACTGTACAGCTACCTGTCACTAGCTGGAGGAGCAGGTCTGCTTTGCAACTACCTCCATAATATTACAATGTTCTACTATGAGTTAATGACGGACATTTCATGCATTTATTCAATTCGGTTACAGGGAGCTGTTCAGCAATTTATCAAAAAGCCACTCCCCATTCACGCTCTTGGTGCTTAGTTGTTGCCATCTTATGCTTTGCTATGCTAGTTTAGCCTAGCAAAGTTTGACATTGGTTTTGTTTACTATGTCAAAGAAGTTGTTCACAACTTCATTGGTGCTCATTGGCTCATTGGTGCAGATACTGTTATTTGTACCTCAATCAACCAATTACAGATGTATGGATTCAATAAGCCTTTTGAACTTAGAATTTGGACTATAATAAAATAACATTTGCAGGTTGACATTTTTAAGACCCGTGATGTCTCGCTGAACAGTTAGAGGTAAAGGCGGGACATTTAAGGAGATAGATTGGGGAAGTAACAATGTTTTAACAATATTTTTTGGTGATACATCTTTGGCGCCGTTTACACGACATCGTTTCAGAACGTTTCACCTGAAAACGCAAAAAAAGCACTGAGAAAAAAAGTCTGTATCTACACAGAAATACAGAGGGACTTTAAGTGCTGTGGTATAAATACCAGACCTGATCTGATCAGCCCAAAACTGTTTCTAGGTAAACAAGAGGCCAAAATGCAACTGTACCTTTGCGTTTCACCCTAAAGCCGTTGTTGTGTAAACAGGGTCTGAAGGAGGTAGATTGCTAAGTTACTATGTTATAAATGCTTCAGGGCAATACATCTCACACTGTTCGGAAACCTGTTTGTTTCCCTTTGATTTCTTCATTCCACTGAGGTTCTGTTTGTTCAATTAATTGAGTATTAAAAAACCAATTTGTCTTGTTTCTTTCGACTTCATTAACCCAATTTACTGAACAAGACAGCACAAGAGTCACAGCAGAATAACCTGTTTGGCATTGGCAGAGTAGATTTGGCAAATTTTATATGAGTGCAACCCTCATACTGAGCTCTACTGCTCATCCCACAAAAGTATGTTCCTTACAAATGTGCCACCATTTAAAAGTGGAACAAAAAGGTTTTCTAACTATAAAAGATTTATTGCCATGATTATCGTAACAAAGACATTTTTTTTCATTTTGTGCTAAGATTACAGTACCCATGATAGAAATCAACCGCAGAAGCCACAATATGCTAATTTTGAGTTTGTTTCATGGCTGTAACGGCCAACTACCACTACCCAAATGACTAAATTTCCCAATATGCAACCTCATTGTCTTCTATTATCAGACCTTCTGGTCTATAATGCCCTTCCTCTGTAACACAAGCCTCTGGTTGTATTGATATAAGTGATCTCATCATTAGAGTCTTTTTCCTCACACTCCTCCAGACACACAGAAGAATTGTGAAACAGTTGTGTTCGTAGAGCCCCCCCCAAAAGTAAACTTATCTGTAATTTGCCAAGTGGATTGAGTGTCCCTCCGAGTCTTTAAAATCTTAAAATTATAGCATAGAATTACTTCTGGCTGGCAGTGCTAAGCTAATGATGGGTTTTCACGAGATGCAACTGAATGGATAAATAGCTGTTTAGCATCTCCATAGAAGAAGATTCTTAATTTCTTCAACTCCAGACCGCTTTATAACAACAAGCGCTGCCACTTAAGCTGCCTGTAGCAGTCCGTCATTTCAACAATTATCCATGCGTCTGACTGAAGTCTTTGTATTTAGCGATTTTATCCGCTGTGTGCCCGGCATTTCCTGGCGGGGAAGTAGTGTTGAATATGCCCCCCACTGTAGCAACTTTCCCAGTGGGAGCCGGGCAGCATGATGTCAACCGCCAGACCTCCTGCTGCATTTTCTTCCTACCCCAGAGTCTCCCTCCACGGGCTGGAGGAAAAGCACAAAAGTGATTAGTGCAGCCGCTGGTAGATGTGGAAGGGGGGGGGTCTGTCTGAAGAGAGGAGGAATCTAAAGAGGGAAAGAGAGCGAGACAGACCGACAGACGAACAGAGATAACAGAATTCACAAAGGCTGGTTCATGGAGACAGTCGGGGAGTGGGGGGTCAAATCTGTGTGACTCTCAAAGAGCAGATGAGTAGTTAAGAAAGAAGATGTGAGGAGAAAGGGGATTAAAAGAAGCAGAGGGAGAGAAAACGGATAAAAGCAGAGTGATATGGAGATCCATTTAAATTAAAAGTTTGATAAAAAGGAAATGAAGGGTTTCAGGATTTAACTGAAAAAAGAAAATGAATTTCTTTGATTAAACGATCAGAAAGAGATGACAAAAGTTTCCCACATGAATTCTCAAGTAAGATGTGTGTGTGTGTGTGTGGGGGTGTGTGCGGGGGGTGTTCATGTTAAAAATGGCGTTGAGAGTCAAAACAGTCCACTTCCCCTGTTTGACTGTAGTGAGCCAGCTCAGCCTGCAGTCAGACTGGGTGGCAGGGAGACGCGACCACTTGTCGCTGCCTCAGACCGATTTCGATCTCCTCCAGTGTTATGCCCCTCCCAAATAACAATCCATTTCTGACTGCGCTGCTTTTCCTCTGTTTGAATACAGAACTCAGTGTGAGAGAGCCTTACTACACTGTGTTCCTCTCTTTTGGTAGTTCCCACATCTTATTGAGCCGCTTACACAGCTACACTGTTTATCAATATTGCCGTACGGAAAACCAGACACAAAATACATCATGTTTTTATTCCAAGTTCCAGTTATGCATGTGGAATCATAATTTAACTCATTGATTCAAAATCTTGGGATAATTATTTTTGTCTGGTAAAAAAGAAAATCTGGTAAAAAAAAAAATGCAATCCCTCTCTGGTTTCAGTTTTACCCTCATCTTTATTACTCATACAAACCCTGCAATGCTGTGCAGCAAACTCAGCAACTCTCCTCTGCTATCTCCCCAGTTTTCTTTCACTTTCTATTACAGGAAACATATTTTAAGCTCTCTTTGCTGCAAGAGGACCCCCGGTTTGTGTAAATTGTGTTAAACTGTGTCCTCGTGCAGAAGAAAGCGAAAAGAAGTTGACCTTTTTGGGTGAAAGTATGAAATAATAATGCTTTTATACTTATATAATGCCACATCTTCACCCCTGTTATATAACTTCTTTACTATTTTAGAAACAGCTCTATAGCTTTGCTTCGGCAGCCAAGACTTTGCTGCAAAGTTCACTCACAGAAACTGTAGTGTGCCTGAGAAGCAGAGCAGACTATAATGTCCATCATTATAGATCATTACTGATTCCAGATTACAGCTCTTCTGTATCTCGTCTGACCTTCTCATGATCGTCATCACTGTGGGGACTACAAGGTCCGGCACCCTGAGGCTCAGCGCTCTTCGCCGTGCAGCAGCTTGGGCTCTGAATGGCTCATTAGTAGTGGGCGAGATAAACGCCTCGTCAGCATGGCGACCACTTGTGCTCATTTCAACATGCCTGCTGTCTGCACAGATAAGGCATGGCGTTATGTGTGCTTATCTCTCAGCCTGTCTGCAAACCGATGGTCTGTCCTGCACAAAAGCAGGAAACGTACCTGAGTTTTGGGGTGGAATTTGGCGCGAAAAACTCCTGGCTGGCGCGCCTGGCTGAGTTGAAGTCAAAGGTGTGTAAGGAAGGGTGAGAAGGTTTCCGATCGTCAGGCAAAGCAGGAATCTGTCTGACTTTTAATAGATGATGGTCATTCAGGGCAGGAGCTGACCCTTAATTTGTTACTAGTGTATCCAACAATTGTTCTTTTAGTCTGACATACTTTATGACATCTTTTTTGAACCTTTATCCCCTAAGTATCAGATAAGCCCCATGGACTCTTTTTTTTGTTTGTTATTTTTGACGTCAAGTAGTCAGTGACCATGGTCAGGAAGCTCATCCATCAGGAACAGTTTCAATATTTTCAGCATCCCAAATAGTTGATGAGTTAATGATTAACGTAGTGATTGGAACATTCATGCTGGTGAATTCATATGCATTACCACAATACTCCAGATATTGCAGTGAAGCTTGTCTTTCCTGCCTTAGAAATGGTTATATTTTTTCTCTGTAGCCTAAATAGTACAATACTTGCAATAAGAGAAGCACTTGCAAAATAAGAGGAGCTTGCATCAATTATTGCCTGTGATTGGACCATAACTGTACATGGATTCTTAAGTACCATAATGCCCCAGACATGCTTGGAGAGCTCATTTCCTCATCTCCCAGGGACCTTTTAATATTTATACTAGCCTAAATCTTTGAGGAGTTACGGTAATAGAAGCACTTGTAAAATGAGAACAGTTTGCATCAATTATTTCCTGTTATTGAAACATTTGTGCACGTGGATTCCTACACAATACAATACCATCCTGGACATGGCTGTTAAAGTTTGTTTTCTCTTCTTTAAGACGCTTTAAGAATTTTCTGAGTAACCCAAGGTGTTAGAGTAACGGTAACTTAAAGAGCACTTGGAAAATGGGTGCACTGATGGGTTTGAAGAATTTTTAAGGAACTAAGATGCACTGGTTTGAACTTCTTTCTCCACCTCAAAGAAGTTCCAAGAAACCTAAAGTTCTCACTCCACTATAGTTTAAATCTAAGTTGTTTTTCTGCACAAACCTGATTTCTAAACTGGCCAGTGCTTTGCAATTTTCCCATGTGCAACAGACTGTTGAAAAGTGGCAGAGCCTTTGATTTAAGCACTGCGTGGGCAGTTTTCCTGTTGATTCAGGTGCCACACCAGTCAATCTGTGTTTAAAAAGCTGAAATCTCTCTCTGATGTCTGACTCTGAGTGTGTGTGTTCAGTGTGTGTGTACCTTTGATGCCGTATCCTCCCTGGATTTGGACATTGGATTTTTCATCTGCTCATATTTCTGCGATGTGTCAGAAGCAGAACGTGCGACTCAAAGTAAAAGCCCTGAGACGTGTGACAGATTATTTTAATCTGCTCACACACTGTAACTACAACAAATCCAACAAGTCAAACTTCGGATACTTAATAATCTCTTCGCACACGCTAGAGGGAATAAAGTTACACTTGTCAAACGACTCACCCAGGTCCAGACACTACCATTAGTTAAATTGTGAAAATGAAATCATAAACCTGAAGCTCGCAGATCTCTCTTGGATATAATTCAAAACCCTTATGATCATTTCAGTCCATTTTCCTGTCACCAAATGAAATAAAGTGTATTATTTTTCTGCCACTGAGCGGTTTTAACAGCACCAGAAAGCAGTATTTGTTTTTCCTCTCATGTGGAAGTCTTAAAAGAGCCGTCAATCGATACAGGACTGAAAGCTTCTCTTTCTGGGTTGCAGGCTTGTGTTTTTCGGATCATAATGGCAAATTTAAGTGAATCATTGATTGTCCTCTTGACTTCACTCACTTGAAAAACATTAAAAAAAAAAATATATATATATATATAGAACAACAGCCTCCATTAGTATGCCACCCGCACATCGGAAACCATTAATACTCCCTGGCAAAAACCAGTCAAGAAAAACGAGCTAATCTCTGTTGGTTCTACACCAAGCATATGTTGTGCAAAGCTACATTAATCTTGAATGATTGGGAGCAACTGGCGTGCAATGAATCTCTAACGCTTCAATCTGCTTTGGCTGCTCACAGTTAGCATAAAACTTGCTAAATTAGTCTGTCCATCCAGCAATTAACTCCCAGATGATTAATTGTGTTTTTCTTACGTTTTTGTGTAATTTGGGGGGGAAAACTGAGCCTGACGGAAAAGAAGAGAACTAGAGCCCCTGAGGGTAGATTTTACATGATTTTCATTTTATTTTCAATATCCAAGCTCATTTTCACAGTTCAGTGTTGGAGGTGAAATAGCAACATTATTATGCTCACACGTTTTTGGTCACATTGAGGGTATGGATAAGTTTTTATTGATATCAATGCCCGTTTTGATAGGCAGGTTTTCTGTGTCTATGACGTTATTGAGTTTATAAGTAAATAATCATGAGACATTCTTGTTGCTGGACCTGGATCTGTTTCAAGTAGATCAAAAAGCTGGAGTATGAAATCACCTCATGGTACAAAAACTGCTTCTTTTTCAGTAAAGATCATCAATTGATGATAAATTTGAGATTGGAAGGAATTGGACTGTTTGTCCATACCATCATGAATCAGAAGTTTCTCCCAAGAGCTTTAATGTACGATACAACAGATCATCTGAAAGATTATTTTTAGCATAGATTAAAGTGATGGTACCTCTTCTGGAAATGTATAGTTTACTTAAGATCAATTTGCATCAAAGACCCAGATACAGTATACCTACAGGGCTTATAGCGAACGACTGAATAACTGAGGAAGTGAGCCATAGACCTTCCATACGCCACTGTCAGACTTGCTGTTCCGCCGGCTTCCGCCAACGACTAGACGATGGACGAATGGCTCCCAGAGGTGTAAACAGATCTAGTGTGAAGACAGGCTGTCTCCAAAACCTGCTATCATATCCTCAGTTCCTCTCCAGCAGACAGCGGGCACGCGAGAGAGTCTTCAGCCATTGAACTGACAAGACTCATCAGCATTTTTTTGTCTGGTTTTTTTTTTTTCAGGAGGTTTTTTGGGACTCCAGCAGAGGGAGGTGAGATGGTCAGGAAGCATGTGTTACATGGAGTGTGTAGTGTGTAGTAATGCAGGGGTGAGAGGCCAGGGGACAGTGCGGGCCCCTGCAGAGCACTGATAAGAGCTTGTTTACCTTCCTGTGGATGGTCAGGCCTCAATCTGCAGCAGCGGAAAGGCCAGGACAATAGGTGTGTGTGTATGTGTGTGGAGAAGAGAGAGACTTAAAGTTCCCCCTCTCCCTTTCCAACTAACTCTGATAGGACTTTTGACCCCTCCCTGCTCTGCCTCCCCCATCGTGACTCCACCATCCAACCCTGGACACAAACAGTTTACTCTCCCCCCGAGGGAGCCAGGGAGACAGTCGGGCTTGACGTCGTCTGCTGCCAGGGCTTTACCCTCCTTTCTTTTGAATGCAGCTCTGTGCTGCAGCTTCATGTTCCACGTCTTTTCTTTTTTTTTGCATCTAAACTCATTTCAAGAAGCTGGAGTCCCTTCCTTACGATGACTCAAAATGAGAGAAGGCATGAAGTCAGTGTGTGAAATCAAGTCTGCCCTCCTGCTCGCCTGAGGTGTGTGTAAAGGCAGCTAGTTATTGGACCACTGGTACTCAATGCCTTGAATTCAAATCAACATTTAGCCGTAGGTTTGATGAAAGTTTAAAATTCAAGGGCTCCCCACTGCATGTTAGCTCTCTGCAATGTCAGTACTGCGAAGAAATTTAAAGCTGAGGCAACGGTATACAGACAAGAAGAGTTCTCAAGACCTTTAATGTAGTAGCAGAAGCAGTAACCTGATTTTAACAACATTATTAGGGCTTGTAACCAACCTTTAACACATTTTTTTTTCCTGAAAATACTCTGCTTATGGTAAACATTTCCAAATACAAGACTGCGAAAAAGCTTTGCAAACCTACAATGAAATAAAAACAACAACAAAAAAACCATGAATAATAATCTAGGTATATTTGATTTTCATCATTTGGGGCCTGTTGAAAGCAGTGAGAAGAACAGAATTATTTGTTTTTTGACAGAATTTCGCTAGAATATATTTAAAGCAAACTCATGGAATCTGAACAATGTTGATAAAATTCCCCCGTCTTCGCTCTGTTTAGTCATGTTGATACATTATGGTTTTACCAAATTTTCTGTGTTTGGATCGGTTGTTTTGTCAATGCCAGTCATAGCTCAAAATAAATGGTTTTCTAATCCATCCACCAACATGAAAAATCTTGAGAAAACTGGGTAAAATTACAAATTGGAAGTTTAGCGGGTCAAAAAGTGGGAAACTCGTGCAGTAATCAGGAGTGTTGGTAGGTATGTCAGTGCATGGTAGAAAAAATAAACAACATAATTTGTAGGCTGCTAGGAGAAGTAAGCTAATGTAAACAGCATTAACAGTAGTGCTGACACCAAACCTTTACCACAAATATAACATTTGCGCACAGGCTGTAAATAACTGATAATACCTAAATTTTACTCTGTAAGAAAACTAATATACTAATACTAATATATTTCTGTTTTGAAGAATGCAGAGAATGCAGGCGTTTTCCTGTCTGTTTCAGTTTGAGTTGTAACAGCTGATCTGTAAGTTATGACTTCCCCTTTATTTCTGCTGGGTATTAAGATACTGATTCCTGGAGATGTTCAAAACAAGAAGTGATCACTTTTTTCAGTCAGATGTACAGTAACTAAAAAAGTATTTCAGGTTTTCGCCCTTCTGTTTTCTGTTTAGTGACAGACAGCCTGGAGCCACTGTGGGTCAGTGCCTGGACGAATCATGAAACAGCACTTTTGGCATTAGGTCTAAGACACTATACATTGTGTCTAGTTGTAGTCAAGCTTGGCTCTTTTAAATGATTGCTTTGTTATCATTGGAAAGCCTGTTCATTTACCTTATAAATGTAGCCACATTTGTAAGAAACATGCATTTGTAGGGCAAGTAGCAGAGCTTAGTATGTGGTTTGTCCCCATGAATAACTTGCCAAATTTCCTCTGCCAATGCCAAACAGCCTATTCCACCATTGACCCTTGTTTGGTGTCTGGTGGACTAAACGATTGAGATGCAAATCAGTCACGTCAATGTCAACACCTGGGGTTAGCAAAATCTCAAAACAAGAGTCAATAGCAACAGTAGAATAAGCAGTTTGGCATTGGCAGAGAAAATCTGGCAAGTTATTCATGGGTACAACCCACATACTGAGCTCTGCTGCTCATCCTACAAATGCATGTTCCTTGCAAATGTGGCTCCATTTAGAGGAGAAATGAACAGGCTTTTCAATTGTAACAAATAAATCGCCTATAAAACAAATTTATTTACTTTTTGATGAACATTTCATTTGCCTGGCCCCTCGGTCTGTAGACTGACGCTTGCAAATAATAATGTCTGCCAATTCTACCACAAGATATCCTCAAACGGTCTAAATAGTGGCACTAATTCAATCGTGTAAGGCACAGCTGAACACATTAGAACACAAATGTCTTTTAATAAGAAAACAAATCTTCCCTTCCCTTGGATACTAATGTATGAAAGCAAGAAGAAGACACAGACACACCCAAGACATGTGAGGGAACCAGAATAAAAAGTCGAACTCCCCTTGTTATTTTGTTGACTTCAAGTTGCAGCAGAAAAACAAAGGATTGCTGAGGGCAATTTAAAGTGCATTGCACTGTAAGTTGTTTATCACAACCAAATATTGGCACCGTCCACAACACTGGGTTTTCTCCAAAGGCTGGCTCACAACCAGCAATCTGGCTCCTATTGATCCTGGCTGCACTCTCATGGGTCTTAATTTTATGGGTATTCAATCACTTCTCTATAACATCTTTTAATATGTTTCTAGATGAATGAAAGCAGCCATTAAGTTTGTAATTTTGGTAATTTTTTGTTGTCCAAACGATAATTAGAAGCCTATACAGGCATAAAAGGTCTTGATATCCCTTCAATATGCCATGAGTGGAGTTTTCATCAAGAATTAGACCAAACTTTAAGATCAATTGTGATTACAGGCACTTATCATAAATAAAACTCTCTCTCATTGCCTCCTAATGTCCTGTGATGTTTTCCATTCACATCTGCCTGTCACACTTAAAATCTAAATGGGAATCACCAGCATCCATAAACATGTCTTCTCATGGAATGGGAAATGGAGGGGACTGATATGAGCAGATAAAAAAGGACAGGGAATGGAACGGCTCTTCTATACCTCATTTAACAGCAAACAGCTTAGCGGAGCCATTGGCATTTCCGGGGTCAAGAGGGCAAAATGAATGCTCTTCATATTCTATGGTGACTCGTAAAAGCGAAACCGGCGACACAGGCATGCACGCACACAAGCACACATGCTCGCAAAGTCTTACACAGTCTGTGTGATTTATACCAGAACCTCCCGGGCGACAGTCATGGGCCGTTGACTCTGTCACCAAAGAACAAGAGAGAAATAACTTTATGGATGTGGGTATTGAGCAACAGACATTAACACAGAGGGCCAGAATAACAGGAAACCAGCCTTGACCTCTGGGGTGAGGGAGAGAGAGATGGTGAAGGAGTGTTGAGGGCTCTTCATCTTGTTTTGTAAGAAAAGCTGCAGTCCAAGAACAAGAATGAAAAGATGTTTTCACACAGCTCTCCTAATTGGGACCAAATGTAGCCATGCTCCTACAGAAAACACTACAAGATTCTCAAGAACTGAGGGGTTTCTTCATGTCCATGAAAATAAAATGTAATCAGCTTGTTTTTCCACCATTAAATCTATGAGTTAGAGATGTTATGACCAAAAAGGACAAGTTGAAGTAATCAATAGGAACCCATCACACCAAGCCGCTTCATTGTGGACACATCAATAGCAGAAGAAAAAGCTGGTTGTGTAACATGTTCCTGCAAATCCCTCTTTTTTTCAGTCACATTCATCACTTTCTATCACATTTTATCTCTATCTCAGTCCATCCTCTGCCACCACTGCCGATGACATTGCCTCAACCAAGGTTTTTGATTAGTGCCGCTTCTAAATAAAGCATATCCTGTTGACCTTCCACACTTTGTAATTTCCTGTTAACCCTTCCCTCTCTTCTCTGCTCTCCTTTTTTTTGTGTTTAGCTTGTTTTTACAGCACATCTCCCCACCGAGCAGTTGAAACCCGCTGGGTAAACAGACCAAATATATCATAAAAACCAGTGGAGCGGTACGTCATGCAGCATTTGCTTACTAAATTAGTTGTGTCTGCTGTGATATCACTCTTGCCGGCTTATATGCTTCAGCACCAGCTGTTTTAGGGCTGATTGAGGCATGCACGATAGACGCTTAGACATATATTGCGGGAATTCATCTCACTGCTGAAATGCATATTTAATATTTAGGTGCCAGACAGAGTAGTTCTGAATGATTCCATAAAAGAGTGAAATATTTTATCTTCCTAAAACATGTGGATTTGGATTTATACCCATCAGTCTGTAATCATGTACATTTATTTATGCATTCATAATGTTTCAGGTTGTACATTAGTTTTACATGTATCTCTGAATAGGGTGAATTTTCTGTTTCTGTTTCTTAAAAAGGTTACAGACTTATGTTACAGACTGTTGCATCAAACCACCTGGTTAGCATGCTTGAAGCCAGTTTTATTATACAGCGTTGTTATCAGGTCTACTTTTCCATTGCATTAATTTGCTTTTCATGTTGTGTGTAAGCTGTGCCACAACTATTTGCTACTTGCTGGGGGTTCCCTATTCTTGATGCCTACTGCTTTAGTGCTACAAAGTTCCAATACCCAGATGTAAAGAAATAGGGGACTGGCAGAGTCTTGTAATTCTGAGTGATTTGGCAGCATTTTGATAGAGAATGGAAGTACAGTTTTAACCACTTGATGAATGCATGACCAGCCAAGGTGTGCAGACACTCATTTGCCAAGGAAACTGAAAACTAGTTGTTCTGGCTCTTAGCTGTTCACCATACCCAGCAAACCAATTTGACATCTTGCATTAACAGATTAACGGTTAACTCAGAAAAAACTTGAGATGACATATATGTAACTCACACAATATTACTCAAAATTGAAAGGAAAAATTACATCAAAACTATTTGATTGAAAAAAACTTTCCTCTTTTATTGTTTTTGGAATAAGTCAAATGCAGTGTTAACTCCATACACTTGACCTAAAAACTTAAAGTGCATCAAATCACTTGAACTAATGTTGCAAAGAAATTGTTATTCTCGTATTTCTTTTAACAATGTATTGATAGCATCCTAACATGCAGTGAAACTCACACTGTAATTTAACACATGAAGAACAAAGTGCTTTAAGGTACTGACAGCACAATAGTAAGTAAAAAAAGTTACATAAGTTTCTTGTCACTGTTTGAACTGGTGGATTGCATGAAAAACAAACTGTGCATACGTATTGCATAAGTTTGCTGTCACTGAAAACTGGATTTTACTTCCAACTTGGCTAAAATGTGAGGTATAATTTTTTCAAAAAATTGATATAAATTAAGATCGAGAGGACCCCTAGCAACACCTGAACCCAAAATTCATTATGCTTGGTCACTCATCATATTTTATGAGTAGTGTGGCTCAAAATAATGAGAAAAAAGATTAAGCACTTGCGAGATCATATTTGCATTTGCCATATTTTTTTGCTTGGAATTCATCAGCCATGTGGTATTTGCCTCATGTATTTTTTGCATCCTAGATATCGCACAAGCGTTACATTTCATCTTTTAGCAGGCTGCCATTTCTGTTGGACATTTTCTGCCATTGCAAAAACTGTAAATTGAACTGTATTCAAAGTAAAGGTCAACAAAACTTAGCATATAATAAGTAAAAACTGCTTTCTCAGTCGAAAGGTATGTCCCCAAAAACTCTGATTTCGAGTATACCTATTGCAGTTGTACAGAAACAGAAATGATAGATCCTCTGTAGTGAAGGTGAATAGCTTAAGGCTTCATCATGGAGTCGATCCAAACTGGTGACCTTGGCCACCGTAGTCCTTAGCACCAAAATTACAATACCACACGTGTCACACAATGCCTCAGCTGGACCCTTTCATCTCTAATGAGCTAAAGGTGGGAGATGGGCCAGGAAAGACATCCTGATTGAGTTGGAAGAGACATCTGACCCCTGAAACTGCACTCCCCACTGTTCTTCTTAAGAAAAGAGGAAGTTTCTTGGAGAATGTTTTTTCCCTGCCAACTTCAGACAGGTTATAGTGAGCCTGTGCACACGCACATTCAACATTTCATAGCTCCAAAGTACACACACATCAGTCAGGTCAAACACCGAGCATTTATACCCAACCTCATCCATGACCGCACAGCCTTGGCTTGATTAATTCTGCCTCCAGAGACACGGATCCCCAGGTTAAACAGCAGGCTCATAGCAGGGAGCAGAGCAGGCAGGCGTGATGGATGACTGCAGCCCTGTGTCCTGACACGTCTGATAAACGTGAACCCGCAGATTCGTTTTTAAACAATGTAGTCCTACCCACACATTTAACACCCATACTCTGAGACCAGAGGGAAGCTTTCACAGTGACTAAAGCCAAATTTAGCTCCTTTTAGACAAGGTATCTATAACAGAGCTGAGCTCATCTGTCTCTAAAATAACACTTCTTTGGCCTTCAAACATACAGGTCTCCATTTATCTGCAAATCATCAGGATGTTTAAGGATCGAGTCCTTATCTCACATTACCTGGCATTTGACACAGAAGATGAGCTAATGCAGGAATTTTCACATCAGGAGAAGATTATTTGTGCTGACTCTGCCTCACTGTTCTTTCTTGATTTTTCTTTCAGCCTCAAGTCAGACATGTGTTCCAAAGGAGGTTAATGACGACCCGTGGGTGCATGTGAGCGAGATGCTAATTGGCTGCTGGACCAGCTTCATCACAGAGGACAAGGCAGAGGTCCACATCCTGAATCTGAACTTTGTCGCCACGGTAAGCATGTCAAGGTTGAACTAATGAGATGCTGAGCAACTAGGGCTAATTATGTAAATGTGAACCGTCTGTGTGACTTGGAGTTAAAAGTAGGATGCTCTTAAAAGGGCAATATTATACTGTACAAAAAGGAGAAAAGACTCTTTCTTGAAGCTTGAAATATAAGGTGGCAGGAAAATGAAACCAAGCAACAGAACATAGGATATTAAAATGCAGCCTGTCAAGCCTGCAGCACAGCTTTCTTGTCATTTTATTTCTTAACATGGCCTGTCAAGGGTATCATCTTTCAAGGAAAGTCTAATACGTCAAATTCATTCATATCTGAAAGGAAGTGCATGCATTGCACACATGCTTAATTCAGGTAATAGAAAATGTCCCTCATTGCCAGATTTTCATTCTAATTTTTCTCACACAGTTTGAGGCTGCCAGTTTGCATGCATCGTTTCAGCTTAGAAGCATGAGTTGTTTGCGCAAGATAACAAACGTAATGCTGTTTTAAGACAGCTTAGGCTCGGTAGTCAAAATCCGACTCTGGTGGGGTTGTGTCCTTTAAATGACTTGGCCGATGAGAAATCTTGCATTCGTAACATGCAAGACTCTGCAGACCTAGACAGTCTGGTCCACACAGGATTTCCTAGCCGAATAGCTAATTTAAGTGAAGTCCCAAAACTTTAATTGTTATTTAAAAAACATCACTTTTCAAGGCGCTCTTCTTTTTTGACGTTTTTATCATCAACTCCTCAAATGAGCTGGAACTACTCATTTATATTTAAGTCTTCTGATTCACCCTTTTAAGGATATTCCCCCAAAATTAGGAGATAGCTTCAGTACTTTGGGACCAATACCTGCTGATCTGTACAAACTGTTTTTACAAAACCAAACCCCAAATGTGATTTAGACTCTCTCAGTTCATTCTGTTTTCATTTTATTCTGAAAGAGTCTGACCTGTAGTTGGCTGCAATAAAACAAAAGTAGTCTTTTACTTCTTTCTGTCCCCATGGTTGGTTTCAAGTCTAAAACTTGGCCTAGCACTGCTACCTCACTTCTCTGACAGTGTCAAAAGACTTCAACAAACAAAAAGTTTGATATTACTTTTTTCATTTTCGAGTTGTTCCTCAAGAGAAAATAAGCCCAGACCATAAACTCAACGCCTCGGACAGCGTGGATGGTCCTGGCACGGAGCCTCTGTGTGTACACTGAGGCTAATAGCAAACGCACAGCAGCTTGGTAGGCAGGTGAGTGGAGAGGTCAAAGCTCCAGCTACACTTGTAACGTAGAGAAGAACTTTTGTAAGACCAACCTGCACATAGTTTTGACCTCTTCAGACTTTTTTCATTCCCCATGAAACTTCGGAGTGGTAAAACTTCTTCTAAAAAAACCCTCGCTCTGCTCTGCCAGGCGAACAGGTCATATGATGAGCTGAGGTAGGAACGTTGGCACAGATTGCTTGCAGCAAGGAGAAAAATGGCAGATTTAGAATAACATATTGAAGAATGGGATACACAAGACAGAGATGGACAAGATGTACCATAAGTAGATCCATTAAGGTCCATTAGGACTGAAGATCACTTGTCCAAATGTAAGAATCTTAGGGTATTGAGTCAGAAGTGTTGTGTTTACTGTCGATAAACTACTCCTGCCCATTTTCTACCTCATACACCTGAAACGGTTTGAAACTTTAGCCACGTGCAAGAGCCTTTGGTGTTAGTAAAAGAAGGAGAAGTGGAGAGAGAAAAAAACAGTTCCATAAGTTTCCACTAGAGACTGGCTACAAAAGCAGAGAAAACTTCTTTGAGGCCAATATTAAGATGCTAATTTGGAAAGAAGTACAGGTTAACCCTTTAAACGCCACAGTTTTTTAGAATAAAATCTTTGAATTCACTATTTCAAAATGTTGTTGCTTGAAAATGGTGAAATCATCAGTATGACCCAAAGTTTGTTACGGGAGTAAATTTACTCATCTTATTAGCATATCATGACATCACCAGGTGGCCATATCACATTACATAACTTTTATAAATGTCGATATAAAAGCTGATACCGCTTTTGTTTCCTCATTTTACATCATAAAAATGACACAATGAAAACAAATGTTACAGGTCTCAACTAAAAAATGTGGAAAGTTTATTGAACTGTATTTAATACTAAAACGAGGTGAAGTGTCTCGTACTGAAACTGAGCCGCCACATTCAATGACGCATTTCTGGAGCACAGAATATGATGACAATCCAAACTGTTGACATTTAGAGCTTTGAGCAACTGGTTTAAAAGCTAGACTTCAGATGAAATATCCCATTTATTAAGTGCTTTTCAAAGACTTTGTCGCCCTGGATGTATGCAGCATGTGGCAACGAGCTGGCAATTTCAAATTGTCAATTCCTTTTGCATTAACACCTCACATGTGGTCAAGCCGAACCACGTAACCATATAACCTGACTGAAAACTACATCGATACCAACTGTAAGCTGCACAACTCCTGTCTTGTGACGTTTCTTTAGAGGGTCACATGGGTGAAAACATTGCAAGTGGTTTAAAGGAGCCAATGTTTTCAATAACTGGACCAGACTGTCAGACTTTTGCCATCGTCTGAACATCTGAGCCAGAGCAGCTAGAGAAATGGATGCCCTTCTGTCAGAGCAGCTGCACCTGAACTTACATCTTGAGACAGCAGGAGATGACCAGTTGATCCAAGGTGCTTCCAATAGACCAAAAAAGAAGTGTATCTCAAGGGTACAGCAACAGGGACAATGGGCACATCTGAGAGAGAGTGAATCCCAACTGAACTGAAAAGCTACTTGAGCCATCCACCAGTAGACAGTGAGAGTGATCCTTTCGCAGGGTGGAAAACATATGAGTTGAACTTTCCTCTGACCAGCCTTTTAGCCAAGAAGTACCCATGCTCTTCAGATACAAGTGCTGCCTCTTAGAAGAAGTTCAACACTCGGGGTAATTTAGCAACTTGTTAAAGATCGGGTCTTATGCCAATATCGGTGAACATGCTGGTTTTTCAGAGAAAATATCTGATGGATATCCCAACATGCCCTTTCTTTCCCTGCTCAGCTTTTTCCAACTCTCAGGCTCTTCATGTTTCTCTGTAACTAAAGATTCCTTCACATCTCCTCCAACTCTCAGAATTCCACGTGCAGCATACAAGTTCATTCTGATTGTTAAAAAACTTTGGCTCTCAGGGCTGACTCGAGAAAACTTTTAATCTATATTGTTGTTATTGCGGCGGAGCGCTCCATTTCTCACTGTCTTACTTGGTTCGGTCAGCCCACATTAGTCATTTCTTTATCAGAGCGCTCTGTTTGTTTGCCTCTGCTGTTTGTTCTCACTTAGAGTTCTCTGTGCACAGAGCCGGTGTTAACCAACTGTTGCTTACTCATCGTCACTTTTTATTCCCCGCTCCGTCGGGCAGTCTTTCTCGTTTAGTGGTGATTATGAGGAGGGAAGCAGCTGTGCTGTGTGCCATCACATGAAAGTGCAACACAATGCCTGCCTGAAAACTTCTCTTTATATTCTTTGGTTTCCTTTCAACAACTGAAGGATATAAATAGGGAGAGAATACTGTCATGATTTTTCTATTTAAAAAGAAATCTTGATAAATGAGTTAAGCTGAGATGTGCAAGTGCTCTACTTGGAGAACTTGTTCTTTTAGAGATTAACATTTTGGAATCTGAAGGTACAAAGACACATAAGCTTAGTAACAAAAGCCCCTTAACACCCTTTCAGCACCCTGAAATGGCATATTGGTTTCCTTGTGTGGGGTTGCAGAAGTGTTAGAGGCGCACACGCAGCGCCGTTCCATCTGATGCTACACATCACCACCGTTTTTCCCATTATGCCTCTGTTTCCTCCGAGGGAGAATCACAGGCTGGTGGGGAACGACTTTCACCACCATCAATAAATTGCACTTTTAAACAGCGGCATGTAAGAGCGTGTTGGTAGTTAGCATCACAGACTCTGAGGTTCTCAGGGGATGTGTTCCCATGCTAACATAGATATGTTACAGCTGTTTAATTGGATCCCTTAGGATGGGACATCAGGCTATCATTATATCTATTTGTTTACCTTCTTGTATATTTTCAATGGCTGCAATCTTTCAGTCACACTTAAGAGGAGCTTTAACTTTGTGCCAGATATAGCATCTGCAAACCTGCCATGAGCATGAGGTATGAATGTGTGCATCATAGTTCTGACATGCACGTGTGTATATTCCTCTGATATAAAAAGAATCTCACCCTGCCATCTTTTCTGAATCCATCCATCCACACCAGATGCAACATTTACGCGTATGCCCACATTTAAGAGGCTTAATGAGATTTGTAGGTCATTTACACATCAGGTCCAGGGATAGGCATGGAGAACTGGTTCCTGTTAAGAATCCATAAGAAGTGGTTCAGGCCTTAGACATCATTACCCTTTTTACTTAACGGTTCCCTTATTCATTATTTACATTACGCCAGATAGTACGGACCTTATGCCAACCATCCTGCTGTCTTAGCTTAGAAGACAAATAACAGTGTCCCAAGAAAACTCTGATTCAGGATTTACTGCTTTTAGTTTCACTAACGAAACACTGTACAACCAACACACAGAAATGTGCATTGCTGTCTCACAAAAGATCATATTTAATACAGCCACATACAGTACATCTCTTAAAGTAGCACAGATGATATAGAAAACAGCGCTGGCTTGATGCTCGCATACACAGAGAATTACATTGATATGCTAGCAATTAATAGATGTAAATTATGATATCGATTAAATAAAGAGAGGGCCCAATACAAAACCTTGTGGAACCCCTTTTGAAAGAGCAACGGTAGATGGCATTGCATTTACAACTACAGTAATAGCAGAAGTGAGGCTGTAATTCACTCCAAAGACTGAATGAAATTAAGTATACAGTTTGGCAACACAGGGTAGTTGAAAAATCAGGAATATTTATTATAAACATGAACTGAATTGAGTGAGACAAAATGTTGTGCTTCATCGTTTGGACATACGCGTCTCTAGTGAGATTACCTTTTTTTAAATTACATTCCTGCAACATTTTGACTACTTGTTATGGTTTGCCACACCTCTCTCTTTTGTGGACTGCAAGTTTCTTCCAGAAACTTAATCCTCAAGGATTTATGTTGCTGTTTGGAGCCAAAGGGCAGAACTTAACTTACATGCCTTACTGAATTCACAAATCTAAAGCCTACAATAGTGCAGCATCAACAGGCTTAAAGGATGACTTAGAAATGATCAATTACATCATTTATAGTCTTTTTTCATTTTGTATCTCTTGGAGAGGCATCGTCTTGCTGAAGTGCTTTTAGGGTTCCTGCAGCTTTAACCTTGTTTAAGCAGAAGATTTTATTTGAAGCTCCAGTGAGGAGTTTTAAGCAGGTCATGGAACAGACTGTGATAAATAATGATGCCTCTTTTTAAGCTACAAGACTAACAAAAACCATCAGAGACAAGATTTATTATTTCCTCGTATTTATTTTAAGGCCTCTTAGCAGCTGCCACCTGGTAGGTGTCAGACGAAGACGCTGCAGGAAACAGACTTTGTTTACATTTTCTGTTGCAAAGATTCACAGTAAGTGATGCATTTGTTGAAAGAAATAAGTCAGATTTCTTTTTTGGTCAGAAAATTCTGACAAACCAACAAAGAGGGGGCGCCAAAAAGAACACAGACGGGATTATTTGATCATTAATCCTTGTGTTTTTGCTAAACTCTGCTAATTCAGCTGTTTGTTCTTTTGAGTGAAACTCAAAGGGCCAGGACGCTCTTATTAAAGAGATTTCAGGTCTCGATGGGGATCTTCCCGGGTCAATAAAAGTTAGTTTAAAAAACATCTCACTTATAGGGCTAAAATGAGGTAAGCAGATAATCCCTCCTGCTTTAAATACGCTGTTATCAGCATGATGTTGCAGAACTCTTTTGCTCTCCGACTCTGCGAACAGTCTGCAGCGTTACAGGATTTTTAATGGACTGGAAATCAGAAAACGCCAACAGATTTAAACTAAATGAGCCCTGAAGGGTACAAACCCGACACATAATGCTATGTTGGAGATTAGGAAAAGACACATCTCATTGAAAAGCTTCTCACAAAGACTGGAGCAAGTTGGTCTAAAACGGTGTGGGGGTTTGATCGAGGTTGCAAAAGGAATTTGGCCTGAGATCAGTGTGACGCTGTGGATGTTTGACAGAGTTAGCATATCCTGTTCTCCTTTGGGACTATGAGTGGATGCTTTATCAAACCCAAGAAGAAAGTGCACATAAATTCTCCAAACACAGGCCTCTTATCTGCTCTTGACTGTCTGTTTTGAGCAGATTTTTCTTCAGAACATGAAGAAAGGGGAACGACTTCATCTCTTGCCAAACCAACCCGTCAAAAGGGAGGATTTCACTTTCGCCCCCTCCTTTCTTTGTCCTTTTAAATTTTGTTATCACCCTCTTTCCCATCCCCTTTTGTTTTTCATACTGATTTACAACCTGCCAGAGACAGTCGACTCGCACACTTTGACCGCGCGGGGAATTAGATAGAGGAACACGAAGGAGGGGGAAGCATTCACAGGGAGGAACGGCTCAAACGGGGCCCATTGATGTCACACGCACTGGCTTGAGTAGTCCTGCTTTTGGCATGCGGCCGAGACGAGGCCAGCGGAGCCAATTCAAGTGAAGGGAGAGAGCCAAAAGAATAACTGGAAACTACATCAGCGAAGGCCCTTCAAAAAATGCTCTCCTGAAAAAAAAGGGAAAACGATTGTGTCTTGAAAGCACAGGAACAAAAAAGTAGCAAAGGTGAGTGATCAGGGTCAGTTGTGATTCAGAGTTGAAAGAAAGAAAGTCACAAAGGGATGAAGGAAAACGAGACAGCAAGACAAAGAGGCTCATTAGAGAGGAGTATTTAAGGAAAGGTATCTGCGACCTCCAAAGGAAATGCCTTTCGTTTATTCATTGGATGTGCCTTCAGTACAATGCAGGTAAAAACAAAAGTTGTGTTGCTGTTAAGACACTCACTTTAAACTCAGTCCCTCTCATCTTCCTTCATTTCTTTCATTCTCTAACTCTCCGGAGCGCAGTTAAGCTTCGCAGTGGTGATCCAGGTTACTGAGATCCCTCACTGAGCAGAGCAAGTCCTTCGAAACAAACAGCTCTATCTTGAAATCAGTGAGAGGCTGACAACTCTGTATTTTCCTTTACAAAACAGGCTGCTTCAATTTACATTTGATTCCTTTAATGTGAAAAGTTGAGCCTAAATGTTGGCTTAGCAACAGAACAAAAACCAAACAAGAAGAAATGCATAAATTGTACACAAACAGCTGTTTTCTGAACCATTTTGAACTATTTAGTATTAAAAGCACTAAGGAGATTTTTCATTTGGTGTTGATTACAGGATACCTTTGACCAGAATCGGTAGTGTTTTTCCAGAGTGAAGACTCCATTTCTCATTCACTGTAGTAAAGACATCATTATGCTTTGTTTAGAACAGTTTTTCTAGGCCATAAAGTGATGACGTGTATTTATTTGTGGTTACATAACCGCTTTTTTAAAATGTGAAAACAAGCAAACTTTGTAAACTCAGTTTGTACTGAAGATTAGTGTAATGGTTCCTGAAATTGGGATACTTGTACCCCCAGTGGTTCTCAAAGTGACTTGAAACATGAGCATGAAAATAACCGTGATTAGAAAACAGCCTGATTGCTTCCTAAAACTAGAGAACCTGACAAGAGAAATCTCTACATCTAAGTGGCAAGGCCCAAAACTAACATGGAATGGCTTGACTTTCTATCCTCTAGGCAAGATCGTATGTATAACCGACATTATTGTGGTAAGGATATTATCAAGTGGGCTCAGGAACACTTCAGAAAACCATTTTCAGTTAACAGTTAATCTTTAGATACAATGAAAATCAAAACTCTACCATGCAAAGCCAACGCCATACATCAACAACACCTTGAAATGCAGCTGGCTCCTCTGAGCTCATCTGAGATGGACTGACACAAAGTGGAAAAGTCTGCTGTTGTCTGATGAGTCCACATTTTTAACTCTGCTTGGAAAAAGTTCAAAAGCTAGACTGTGTGATGGTTTGGGGGTGTGTTAGTGCCCATGGCATCTTGGGTAATTTGCACATCTGCGAAGGCACCATTAATACTGGAAGGTACATACAGGTTTTGGAACAACATATGCTTCCATCCAAGCCACTTTGTCTTTTTCTGGGATGTTCCTGGGGGACAATGCCAAGCCACATTCTGCATGTGTTACAACAGTGTGGCTTTGGAGTAAGAGAGTGCAGGTACTGGACTGGCCTGCCTGCAGTTCAGAGCCTTCTCAGAAAATATGTGGTGCATTATGATGCACAAAACACCAAAACAGAGACCACCTCAGACTGTTGAGGAAGTGACGTTGTACATCAAATAAGAATGGGAAAGAATTCCAGCTCTAAAGCTTCAACAATAAGTGTCTGTAGTTCCCAATCGCTTATTCATTGTTGTTCAAGGAAAGATGATGTAACACAGAGGGAAACATGTCCCTTTCCCAGCTTTTTAGGAACATGTTGCAGGCATCAAATTTGCAAAAATAAAAAACCCAATAAAGTCAGTTATTTGGAACAATAAATAAATTGTCTTTGTAATGCAGTTGATTGGGTATGGATAAAAAAGGTTTTGAAAAACATTATTTTTTGTTTTTATTGACGTTAAACATGTCGTCTCCACTTCATTGGAATTGTGGTTGTACATCCCTGGTCTACAGAGGTTAAATTATCTCCCCTCAAAGATGGAGATTTTGTATCGACATGAAAAAGCACATAAAAAGCTCAAAAGACTGGTCCAGGGTCACACATCCTCCACGTTTTCACTTGAGGATTGCAGTGCTCTCTTATGATGACTTAAACAAAAGACTTCACTTATTTATGAGCTGCAGCACAGATTATACAAACCCTGCTCCACACAAGACATGGGTAACATGATGTGTGTTATCCCTCTGCCCACTGCTCCAGCCTCTCTTCCTACTGCATCTGCGTTGGCTCAGAGGCAATTTGTTGACGGTCTCCTTAGACCTAATTTGCTCTGAATATTTCTGCGGCTCAGGTCTGAGCTCATCAGGATGTACTTGGATCAAACTCTGGCAGCATCAGGTAGCAAGTAAATGAATTTAATATTAGAGATTCACACAGCCTCCCGCAGCATGCTCATTGTCCTCCCAGCAGGCTCCAGCTCTGAAAACAATCCCCTTTCAAATAACCATAATTGAACAGAATAAAGTATTTGCTGTCAGACAGGATCATAGAGGAACGAAAGCAGGAATGTGTGTTTATGAAAATCAAATTCCCACAAAAGCCTCACACCAGAGATATATCTTTTGCATAAAATCAAACCAGTTTTCAGTCCATAACTTTAACTTTCCTAAACTGAAATTATTTTGACACTTTAACAGAAATAAACGAGTCAGTGGAGGAAGAAAAAAAGAAACGAAAAACAATCTCTCTAAATCCAGACTTATTACTCTGCACTGAAAAGGTTTACTCACCACCTCCTTTATCCATTCAACTCAGCTGTAGCAGCTTTAGCCAACATACATGCAGCGCATGCTAATTACGACTGATTCATGGAACAACTGTGGAAGTGATTAGGGAATCACATCACCATTGTGTTACGCTCCGTTTGAAATATGGTTAATGAGATATTACATTATGTGTTAAATTATGCTAAGGAGGTTTTATATACAGTACCTAGACAGGATCAGCCACGCTACAAAGACAAACAGGATAAATTAGAAAATGCATCAGGTAAATACACAGTTCAGACTTTTGTGCTTTTGTTTGAATCAAAGGATTGAAGCAATCTGCAGAAACTCGTCGACTCTTCCTCATACGTTCGTTCTCCTGAAATGTCTGCTTCTGCTTTTTTTGGAAGATCTGCAAGTGTCTACCTTTCATTCAGCCAAGAATAATTGTCCTTTGCTTGTGGATTTCTGGGTAAAAAAGTGGATCAAATTAAAATACCTGGCAAAAACTATTTTCAACCCTATGATTTGAGTTTTCTTTTTTAGTTAAATGAAAACCAAAGCGTAACACAAAAAGCATAACCTGGTGTTTCCATTTGTACTGAGGTTTTGATCTTTCTTATTCCCCTAAATTCCAAACAAATCACTTTTTTATGTTGTCACATCCTGTTAGATTATTTTTGTGAAGTCACTTTAAATTTATATATTATTTCCAGTGATATTTGGAGCCCATGATGTGCTTAAGGAATACATATAAATTGCTTCCCACTCTTTGCCGCATCACACAATTATGCAGTTGAAGCAAGAAGCGTTCTTTGATGTGCTAGAAACATGTCAGAAAAGTTTCAGTCTTTTGATTTTACCGCTTTGTTCGTATAATGCAGCTTGCACTCAGCGTGGCGTTCTTACCGAAAAACTCATTAATGGCAGCTCTGTCAATCCCGTATGGATGACTTCACAGTGTGGGTGAATATTTATGCCATTTGATTTCCTCCTAATCAGTCCCAGAGTTCTTACTGGAGATTTCTCTGCTTGCAACACAGCCTTAAAGCCCTGATTCTTTGCTCTTTGTCCAGAGTAAGTGCGGGATAGTGTTGGAGTTGTTTCTGTTTTTTCTTTCAGTCACCTTTCAATCTTTTAGTCTTAAGAGTCCTTTAGTCCTCTCATTTACAATAATGTAGAGCGTAAAAATATTTCTTGGGAGCCAAAACACATGCTAAAGTATCCCTTTGGCAGCCAAAATTTGTGCAAAACTGCCCTCTTGGTTGGTAAAACATGTGTCTTCAAACCTTTATTTTACTTTCCACCCTTTTCTTCAAAAAGCCTGAGCATGCCACTGAAACACGTACAGGAAGTAGTGGCACAGTCAAAACCAGTCACATTCATGAATAAAGTCATAGAACAGGGATTCAAACTGATCAATGGTAACATTTGTATTGAGATTGGATATGTTTCATGATCACAGATTTTTTTGCCTGAGGAATTTTGAGCATTTGTCAACACCTGAGTTTGTGATAGGAACTATCAGACCAGGTTAATTAAGTAGAGGATTTTTGGCAGCAAACTTTATTGTAAAAATGCAAGAGTTAAATTATCAGAGAGGACTTGGTTTGTGTCTCCATAATCAAAAACAGACAATAAGATAGATGTCTGTTTTCTGAGAGTATGGGGAAACTAGTCCTGTTCATTTCCAATTCCTGTTTCATGAACCTATGTGAAGTTAAAGTGTAGATCCAGCCAGATAGAGGGAGATTAAGACTGGAAGAACCTTTCTGAACAAAATCTACAAGCATGGCAACCTAATTGCTCTCTGCCCTTCCCTTGCTCTTGTGAAGAGAATATTTATCTGAGTTTGGATGTCATTTCAAATCAAAAAAGGATCTTACTGCAACACTTTTGGAGCTAGTGGTATAGCATCAGCATTTCAAAGTGTCATCTGTATAAGGATTGACCTCATAGTGTGATGGTACAGATGTTTAAGAAGGTAAGTTATGAAAAAGGACAGGACCCAGTAAAGAGCCCTGTGGAACACCTTTTGAAAGAGCTGCAAGTTTCTCGAAGGACTATTTTCTGGAATCACACTGTGTTCGCAGAAGTGTGGTTTGGTCAACAGCGTCAAATACTTTACTCAATAAGACAGAATAGTTTGGAGATGATCTTCGAGTTCATTTATATTGCTGCCTTTATGCAATGGAACAACATGGAAGTTTCCAGGTCTGAGGAATAACAGTGTGATCAGGCAAAAGGGGGATTGATTTGATGCACATTTAACTCTGAATGAGCCATATAAATGACACATTAGACATTCAAACAGGCTGTTAATTCTGATTATTTGAAGTGAAACCTGTATGATATCTTTCATCTTTATGTATTATGGTCTAATTTTGATTTTCTTTCCCCCTCTAGGATGCTAAAATGTTTTCTTTGGAGATGACTAACGCCAAGCCGATGAACCTAATCCTCACATCACCGGACACAGCCTACGGCCTGCAAAACAGCAACGCTGATGTTAACATTTATGTGAGTGTCTCTTTGTTATTTAAGACTTAACTTTTTCTTTGTGGAAGATGGATGGATGTGCTGTAGATGCTGAAACACTCCACTGGATTATGTCATTGGGTTATTTCATTAGTTCTAGCTAATAATGACAAATTAACAGCAGCATGTGTAAGGAAGTTTTTTTTTTTTTTTACCAGTGTTGCATAATTTTCAGATTTGTCCACATGTACTTACTCCTGTCCGGTGCCAGCTGTTCTAACATCCAGTCACACTGCCTCAGCTGTGCAGCTTTCTGTGCCTGTTAAGAGATACTGTGAACAATGTTGGTTTTTCTATAGATACTCCCCAGTGTTTACTCTGAATGAAGCAGTTTGTGGTGTTCTCTTTTTATTATCCGCATCATAAAACCGGCAGAAGAAGCTTTAGAGTGGCCGAAATGAGGGGGGCTGATGGCTTCAGCAGTAGAATTAATGTTCCGATGAAACTGGAGAATCTGACTTTTACACACCGTCCTCAAATAATATCTTTGAGTTAAACCCAGAAGGGCCACAAAACAACTTTTATTAGCTGCTGGAGTGTCTAATTAAATAGAGGAATTATCCTCTCATGAGGAGAAAGTGGTGCAGTTTTCACAGTTTGGGCACTGGGGTGTGTGAAAATGTTTTGGTATTAAAATGTCAAACGGTGATAAAACTAACAGGGTGAACAAAACAAAAATATTTTTATTGGAACATTGTTACTACGGAGTCTGAATTTTATTTTACAGAAGAATTCACTGCAGACTTTTATACCCTCTACAAACACTAAATATAAGCAGTCTTAAACAGGTAATAATATTTAAAAGGTAAGAAGTGTCCAAATAAACAGGTGGCCCACAAATATATCATAACTAATTTAATTTTTAACTTAACTATAAAATGGGTTGTGAAACTAATAATAATAAGAGGAGACATTTTTATAAACTTAACGGGTTGAGATGTTTTCAGCCCCTGTTTGTCTTTTGTCCCTTATTGGCATTTTGATATTAGCTGTAGGTATAATCCACAACAGCTGGGGATTTTTTATTCTGGAAAACATGAGATTTGACAATCAGCTAGTAAAAAAAAAACCTTTAAACAGGGATACACAACATTATTGGAACGTAATCGATATTGGAGAATATTGGTTTGAAATTGAACTCTCGGCCAACACCCTAATATCTACTCTAGTTACTCTAGTTTTATGAATATGATGTATTATATTCCTATCCCTGTGTTGTCTACTGATTTCATAAATCACCAATAATTGGTGAGAGTATCAGCCTTGTATCTGTCAACCTCTTCTTTAAACAAAACAAGAATTTAATGAGTCTCACAAAGTTGTTTGCTTTCCACTAAAGAGATTGTCTAAGTAGCTTATAAGTGCAGAGCAGTTTTGTGAAATCTGTCCTTCTGCGCCTTAATGCTTCATTGGCAGTTGCACAAAATAGATTTGTCGTAAGATGCGTGAAGTCGAACATTCACAAGTTTTCGTTAAGATTAATGACACTATGAAGACATGTTTTAAAGCTATGGGAGCCTGTTTGCACATAACGCATGGGAACATGAACAGATAACACAAAAACAAACTAGTCTGGGTGATGAAGTCTTTACAGGAATGTCACCCGTTAGTGGGACGCTGACAGCAGTGTGATACCACATCCTGTATCATGTCCTGTCGAGAGCCTGGACAACATCGCTCTGTGACTGCAGGATGTTTTTCGTGGGATGAGCAGTATCACTGGGGGATAATAGTGTTTAACTGCTGATTGCAGCGTAAGAGAAACAGCATCTGTTATGTGTCGGAGAAAGTACGTCACGAGCCTGACAGCTTGGCTCGGTGTCACAATCGCAGCGTGTTTCCGAAACTGATGGGAGAACACAAGGTTGTTAAAAAACAAACATTATAAATGACAAGGACGATACAACTTTTCCATCAGGTCTTTACTGTTCAAGAGCAGTTTAATTAACTTTTAAAAAACTTCCCCTAAAGCCACCAAAGAGGACTGCAGTACTTTTTAACCAGGGTCCCAAGTGTTTGTGCAAGTAAATGCTGCCCTAAAAAATCACTTCCTCCAGCAGCTATGATACAGCCGAGATGGTTCAAATATAGTCCTTTGGAACAAACGTGCCCAAGTAGAGTAATCTTCTTTGAGTGCTTGTTTTTGGTGGTTTCAGGCTTATTTTTTGGTATAAAAAAAATAAGTAAACCAAATTCTGCTTCATCACAAACTTTAAAGCAACCAAACCCTACTGACAAAAAGGTTAATATTTTTTGTGGCACACTGAAATTGTTGGTCTACCTTTGCCTTTTGCACTTGCTTTCTTTGTGTCAGTGCATCATCGTTTATCAAATAAGCCCAATCACAGAGCATATTGTACAAACTGACAGGCAGAATAGACCAGCAACTTCTTGATTCTGGGAATTAGAATTGAAGTTTTCGTTGGTGACTCTAAAGAATGATCCAACAGGTTTTAAATGATTCAGTTTCTTAGATTCCTATCGAGCTTAAAAAGCAGGACCTTCAGGGTGAAATTCCGTGCTATTGAGGTGTGAAGGTGGACTTGTATGACAATAAACCATTGAAACTTTAAATTAAAGGAATCTTAACCTCCTTAAAAATGGTAATGATCTTTCTCTAAGCTAGTCAGAAGCTTTCGAAACCTGTCCTGCCCTGTTGCTGGAGGATACAAAGCAGAAACCTTTGGTGTTGTAAAATGAATCAAATGTAGAAGTACAAAACCCCACAAGCCAAGGAGATGCCATTAACCATGTTGAAATTCCTGAAATTCCATTTGACTATTTGAAGGCAAAGACCTGCGCCTTGAACCTCTGATACATGAAATATGAAAGCCTGTATCAAGATTTTTTTTCTTTGAGTATTTTTATTCTTCTTAGAGCAGGAAAAAAAGTTGTTTTTTTTCCAAATGTGTGATTTTTTCATAAAGTTAGCTCCATGAGTCTGAGCATTTTATTTAGCACAGTAAGAAACAGGTTGTGTTTTTTGGAAATTCAAAGAATAATTTTTTCTTTATATGCTTTGCAAGACATTTTATTGTTGCATATCTTTACTTATTTCAACTTTGTTTATTATAAAGTTGATAAGCTTTTTCACTCACTGATGCTAAACTTGCCAACACTCCTGATTTTAACAGGGGGAGGAGGCACCTTTCACACTTGAACTGATTTGGTACAGAGGCCCAGCACCTAGGAATCGGTACATGTGCTCAACGTTACCAATTTCTGGTGCTTTGGTGTGTTTTTATGTGGTAATACACGTTAATTTGTGAATTAACATTTTAAGTTAAGTTAATTTCACCATGAAAACCCTTGAATTAAATACACCCACACAGTAGTTTTTTCTTGATAATGCACAAATGATAACTTAGCTCTGCGTAGTCAGTGCCCACACATTTTGTGAGGTTTGGTCAGGTTTCAGAATGAAGCACAGAGGTAAAATTTATATTAGCAGGCTTGTTAACTGAACTAAGTACAGACAAAATTTGATTCTTCCCTTCCCTATGAAAAATAAACAAGACATTAACACTCAGATTTCCCTTTTTGCAGTGTAGGTGAGAGGATCTCAGCTTCTTATGAGGCGACAAAATCTACATCCATCCAGAAGCCACATGAGAAAGCACAATGAGATCTTTCTTTAATATCTCGACCCAGCTCGGCCTTGACACATCTTCAAGCTCCTTGAACTTTTCCTGTGAGCCTGCAGAATATCAAACTGATTCCTCTGAGCACAATCTCAGTTAAATTCCACTCTAATCATTTTAACTATTGCCATTGTTATTTCCCTTCTTTATCCCTTCCCGTTTGTCTTTCCAGGCTTTCCCCTCCCTGTCTGCCCGGTTTGTCGTGACTGGTTTTCCCTTCATTTTTATTTTCATAGCTTCCCTTTGCTCTATTTTTTGATCTTGCGTCAATCAAATATTCATGCAGAGAGACCTGAGGCTCCCTCGGGCTTACTCTTTTTTTTTTTGTATCATGTGTTGCTTTGTGACGCAAGGACAGACTCTCAAATAGTCAAGACAAGTCCAGAGAGGGATTTTCATTATCCAGGCCAGCTTGCACACATAATTCAAATATCCATTTATTTTGTACCTGCAGTATTTGAAAATAAGGAGAATATTGATAAAAGAACAAAAACAGAACAATGCACATGAATGAAACACAGTGCTTGTTGCAGTGTATGCAGTACATACGTCACACAGGAAAGTAGTTGCTTCTGTGGACAGTGTTTACAGAATGAAAAGCAGCGGCACTTATATAGCACTTTATTTTCCACTCCAGCCTTTAAAACATTTAAAATAGAAGGACAAGCTGATTCCTATTTATCGAAGGTTGAGCTTGTAGAGTCTTGTTTACAAAGGCAGTGTTTTTTACATACATCTAACCGATTAGAGGCCTCCTATTTTTTCCCCGGAGATTTTTCTACCCTCTTTATCATGCTTAGCTTAATGTAAACTCCATTATTTCCCATCGGCCCAGACGAGGAAACAGCAGTGTCTAGTCGATGGGGATGGATGTATATATTTATACCTTGTATGGAGCCAGATTCCAGCCGACTGCGGTGACGCACAAAGCTAAAAAAGTCCCATTTCCTGGCCCCACTCAGGAAGCAAAGGAAAGACCATGGCTCCAACAGGGTTGTGCAACTGTGCTCGTGGACACTTAACCATAATAAACATTTCTTTTTAACATGAGCCCGCTCAGAGAATGGAGGGAGAATTGGGCGGAGGGTAAGAAAAAGTAACAGAGGAGAATGAGAGGGGCGGGTTGGAATATGTTTGATATGACAAAAAGTGAGCAGACTGGAGGTAAATAAAAATAAATATACAGCTGACTCACTGGATTCTGTGTTTTTGTAGCAGTGTGTAACAGACAGACTCGGGGGGGGGGGCTAGGGTCTCTGACTGTTTTCTTTCTGGAAGTAATGTGTCATGAAATTAATTCTCTTTCTCTTTGCAGATTCACAATGACTCCAAGATCGGCCTTTATGGGAATCAGCCTAAGAACAACATCCACAGAGAAGACTTCCCGACACAAAATAAGGAAGAGCTGGTCACATGGGCCACGCAGAAGTTTGGAGGTGTAACGTCATTCACCACTATCAAAAACTTGAAAACAGTCACGGCAACAGGGACTAAAGGTAAGACTTACTCCAGTACGTTCCCTAACTTTTCCCCTCCAAAATATCTACCCAGGAATCACCTGGGATGAATTCAGCACAAATTTATTTTGCCCTGCAAATTTATCCTCATCTGTTTCCTCAATAAAATGATTTTGGTACATAAAAGATTTCCTACCTGCTCCAGTATCCATCTCCAGGTTACATAATACACCAGCCAGTCTGTGGGACTGTAATCAAAGGAATGATGCAACATTGTTTCCAGCGATATCTCTGCCGGCTAACCTTATCTTATCTTAAGTTTCTGAAAATGACATCACTGGGAAAACACTACCCTGAGATGTAGATTATGTTAAAAAAGGCAAAGCTTGCATCCTGAAAAACTGTATTTTTTTGGTCTTTTTTCACATCTTTAGTTTTTTCAAATAGTGCAAAGCCCATCTGTTTCATTATAAAGCTGACATTTTTAAATTCTATTTTTGTGTAAATGTATTCTTGTTGTCGATTTAATACCCTGATAGGATCCCCAAAAATTTTAGAAAACTATGAGTAATATTTGTACAAAAAGGACAAGATCAAATCCCAGTATTGGATGAGTTTCGCCTGTTATTGAATGTCCATCAGACATGGCTCTGTCTTGGAGCTCACCGCGTGGGCTCCAAATCAACTCCCAAAAACAAGCAAGCAAACAAAAATAAATATAGACCAAATTTGAAGCATGAATCTGGGATTAATCAATATTTTCTTACTTGAATTTCTGCATTAATTGTGAAAAAAACTCCCTCAGGCCAAGCACATGTACAAATAATGACGACCAACTTTCTCAGAAAATGTAAACACTCACTCTTTTAATAATGCATGATATTTGAACCACTTTCAGTAAAAGAAAAAAGCCTGTGAAACTGCGAATTGCCTTTTAGTCTTGAATAACCATGAAATATTCTGATTCTGATTTATTAATAGACGCAAGGTGGTCAGTGAAAGTGGCTGGTACATACAAATCTGACTGTGATTTTGCATGCATACTTATTTTCTGTGCAGAGTAAGAACATTTCTAACCATTTATTATTCAATGAGGCCTATTATCTTATTGAAAATAATCTGTCACAGTAACAAGGCTGAAACAGTGGTACTAAGTAGCTGTGCTCTTAAGGCTCTCAGCTGTCCATATGGACATTACTCTGTAGTGGAACTCACCGTATTGGCTCAAAATTACTGCAAAAAAAAGCTATTCAATATTATTCTTGCACAAGAAAGACAAGCCTGAAAAAATTGAACTGTATGATTGCACTCTTTTGGCTGTACTATACGAGGACATGGCTCTGTAGTGTAACTCACCGCATAGGCTCATCCACAAAAAAAGAAATTAAATTGTGAAATTCAATGAGGAAACCATGAATACAAATGAGCTTGAAAACAAAAAGCAAATCAAAATTGAAGATTCTTCTTAGAGATCATGGATGTTGTATCCTCAGTATCAGGGAGGAAAGAGACCATTCAGTTTGCAATCCAAACAGAATTGTGATTTCTTCTTCAAACAGAAGCATAATTTGAGGGTATACACAACCTACTGGACCCTGTGACTGTTGGGATCTTACGGGTATTAAATATTTAAAACATGAAACAAATTCTGTTGATTCTGCCTCGGTGGGTGCAAGTCCTTGAAACACCCTTACAGAAATGTTGTCTTTGTAATACATGATATCACTTTTTAGAATTTCATCACACCTTTTTCATGCTAGCTGTTTTGAGTTTTTAGGTAATCAGTTTGCATATTAAATTTTGAAGGTCATTTCTGTCTGCATTTTCTGACTCTTATTTTTGCATGTACAAAGTAAAGATCTCTCCATCAGATGTTGAGCGCAAAGTTTGAGTTTGTAGTCACACTAAAAATACATCCATATATAGAATCACTTCTTCTAAACTGAAGAAACCCTTCATAATGCTGCATGTTTTAAAAAAGAAACGCTCATACAAACCTGCCAGATGGGGAAATCTCATGACTGCTGTGCGAGGCCTCCCTGTTTAAAGTGCTGTGTGCTGAGTTTGACTTTCTAAGTGCTGACCGGACATGTTTGCATATGACAAAGCATTTAGGAAGGGGGACGCTATGGACAGAAGGCCATCAATACAAGCCCAGAAACTCTTTGATTCAGAATGAGTGTTTACAGCTGAAAGGACTGGACATAAAGAATATTATTTGCTGCTATTGCCAGCAGCGGTAGCAGCGGGGAAGCTTCATGCAAGCACATTACTTCTAAACAAAGCCTGCTGAAGGCAGGGTGAGTCAAAGCAGAGCTCTGACACGAACGGAGGAAAAGAGAAGTGAACTTGCTGGAGGAGTGTAACTTTAACATTTTTCCTTTGTTGTGCATTCATTAGGTTTCTCTCTCTTTTTCGTAGCCGTCGCTCCTCTGAGTTTTCTTTTGCTGGGTGTTACATTAGGTGACGGGTTAACATCCTTCTCATTTAAAAACATGTTGTTTAAATTCTGCTAAAATGCTGCACCCACTCTTCGTTTTACTGTAGCTGGTGTTTTACTGACTCATAGTCCACAAGGGCATTAAAATTACCCAAGCAGCAGAACAGTTTACATTGCTGTTTGGTTGTTTCCCTTGACTCATGATGGGGGTGTGAGGTGAACCTGCGTAGGCTTCTTTNTATTGCCAAGTTGAAGATTTACAAGAAAATATGTACTTGGCCTGTTGTTTTTTTGACATCTCAATGTGATGTAAATTTCAAACCATGTCATTGCCAGCTGAGAAGAGTCTTGTTAAGCTTCTTTTGAATTCAAGCTGCCCAATTTCAATGATTGAACAAAGCTGTTCGGCATTGACAGAGATTTGGCAGAGTTTTAACGGATGTCAGCTCTGTTGCTTATCCCACAAATGTGGCACCATTTAAAAATGAAATATTTGGTTTTCTGTTAAAAAACTAAAAATAATAAGCTGTAATTATGGTTTCTCACAACATGCCACCAACTGAGCACTAGGTGACTTCTAAGCAATGTTACATAATAGTTAAGGAAAGCCTAAAATCGTGAGCAAACAGGAGTGTAAGTAAGTTAGCAGTAAGCAGTTGGTTGAATTCTAAATATTTCACTTACGTATGATTAAAATAGTTAAGTAGTATTTTACCCGCCTCTAATCAGCAGCTCATTAATCTTTTAATAAAATACATGGGAACACTGCTTTTTGCAAGTGTTATATGATGGTTACAAAAGTGTAAAGTTGTAAGATAACATTATCATTAGCAAGCTAGCTATATAGTGTCTTTAGCTAAAACGTTTTTTTTTTTGTTTTTTTTTGCAAGTGTTATATTCATACAGGTTGGACATTCTTAGCTAACAATAGCAAACAATAACAAAAGTGGTTGGTTGAGTTTTAAAGGTTTTAAAACACTTTTTTTTTTTCTGCTGACAAACAACAGCCAAGTTGCTTTTTGATCCAGCGTTACGTTATGATAAAGGTCTTAAAAAGTATTAAATTTGACTTGCTGAAACCTGCAGGTTCCATGTATCCATCTCTGGAAAAGAAACTTCAATAAAAAGTCATAATAGGGATTGAGTTTTTTTTTTATTGTTCGTGCCCTGCCTGTCATTATAGAGAAGGCAGACAGCAGGAGGAGCAGTTAATGTTTTGGCTTCACTTTTGGGCAGGTGTCGTCACATACATCTTTATGCAGCCAAAAACATTTTAATACACCTGGAGCATTATTCATGTGCTCACACTGGTATTAATCTCAAAGTTTAGCCACCCTGAGCTTTTATTGCCTTGGCACTTCTCAGCACACTTGGTTGTTGGTGTGATGAGGCTATTTGAGGTACTTCAGGGAACACACATCACCCACATGTCCAGCGCAATGTTTTGAAGCTAAATGTGCATTGCAATTTGGCCACTTCACCAGGGTTCACCTGTAAACCATCTGTCACCATTATTTGGTCAAAGGCTGAGCAGAGTGCGCTCTCATGAGACTGCTTTAGTACCTCTGCCCAGGCTGCTCGGTCTCCTGCCGCAGACTGGCTCCCCACTGCAGGAAATAAACCAAGTTAAACACTTTAAAGTGTCTGTGTTTGCAGCAAGTAAACAGAAATAACCTTTATTTATTTTCAGAGCACGCTGCTTGAAATTGAATTTAAAAAGCACCTCACATAGACCGCGAAATAAATCAGAAAACACGTGGAGTCATCAGGTTTCAAAAGAAAGTCGCTTAGAAACGCAACAGTAGAAACACAAGGATTGAAAAATAAATGTATTTAAAGCTCTTATGAGGAGATTTCAGCTGGTTGAGCAACAGACTGAAATCAAAGCTGTCCTTCCATGACCTCAAAAAAGCAAATAGGACGATGAACAAAAAAGGGACTATTTCTATGAAGTTATCTTTGATGTCTTACTTTGTGGTCGGGAGAAAACCAGACTCATATGAGAAATGCTTAAGTTAACTTAGCTTCTGTCAAGGTAGTATGAGGTAAAGAGACGGACTGTTATCTTCTTCTTTAACAGCCACATGTTGTCAGCCTGTCAATCAGGGGAACTGTGCCTCATGCAAACTCATGATCTTTATCTTTCTTTGATAAAAATATGTGTGAAACTATCTTTCTTAGGAATCCTCATACTGTGATATGGAATATTTTGTCATCATGTACCTCGACTTTTGAAATTTTTGTTTATCTTGCAAATGATGAAGTGCAGTCATGCAACATTAATATTTGTGGTTTCTCAGGGACCAAAGCGGGCTCAGCAGGCTCACAGTGCATCCTGAAGAATGAAGACGCCCAGGAGAAGCACTTCATGAAGATAGTCATTGAATCTTCCTCCTTGAAGTCTTGCTCCCCGCAGCTTCAGGCTCCCAGCACTGAAGCGGAGCTCCACATCATAAACATTCCTGAGAACACCAACATTCGGTAAAACATTGGATTAAAAACACATTTTTCCCCCCAGTAATTTCTTTCTTTTTTTTCAAACTAACATTCCTTTGTGACTTCTGATTCCTCATGTAGCAGTAATATATCTCTTCGCATGGGCAATAAGGAGACTAAAGTGTTTCTGAGAGGACCTCAGGGCACCACATGGACCTTCCTCAACCCACAGCTCACACAGTTTGGTGTAAGATCACACTAACACTTCACGCACTTTCACTGTGGGTTGTTGTCATTCATCTAAATATGTCATTTTACTCCACAGTCCAACAATGATGTCCTTCTCCCCTCCATCACGCACAAAATCCCACCTACATTCCCCCTGAACATTGATGGTGCAGAGGACGTGCAGAGAAAAGCTCTGAGTCACTTTAGAGCGACAACTTTCACCAGCTACACTGAACTCCAACCAGAAAGCTCGCTGGTCTTGCTTGTACTTGGGAGAAAAGACAGTGCAGCAGGTTGGTCAAGAAAGTACTAACATTTCATGATGAATATTTCTGCTTTCCTTTTGGGAGAAGTAAAAGTGCTGCAAGTGTAAAGAACGAAGAAGAAATGTTGCTGCATCATCATTATCCAATTTAATGTACAATTTTACATGACTCAAGAAGTTTATAATTTGTGTCTATTCAAATTCAGATTAAAAACAGCATATAAACAATATTCAAATATTATTTATCTATGTACTTATTCTTTTGTAATTTTTTTCATGAATTTTTCCACCAGTGACGGAAACAGTACCAGAAACAGTCATTCCCATCACAACTAACGCCCCTCATCAGATGCCTCTGATGATGCAGTTCTACGCGTCCCCAGATTTTCGTCAACCCCTCGATCCAAACACCAAAGTTCAGAGTGACAAGAGAATTTACGCAGAGGTAAGAGAATATCTGCACATGCTCTTTTTTTCTTATTGTGATCAAGAGAAGAGGGAGGGGACTCGGTCTTCATCATCCATTCAGTTATCCAAACACTCCTTTGAACACTGTTCCAAGTGAGAAATTTCTGTACTGTATTCAAAAATAAGGTATAGAAGCTCATTTCCACCAGTTGAAAATGTGAAAATAGAAAACTGGCCTCGGTGTGATTTTTTTTGCCTGTATCAAATCAAAATTTAGAGATGAAAAGTCAAATTAATGAGATAAAAAAGTATTATTCCAACTTTGTATCTCAAAATTTTAACGTTGCAACTCAAAATTTGGACTTTTTAATCTAAGAGTTTTGACTTTTTCTGACAATTTTGACTTTTATCTCAGAATTTTGACTTTCTTTCTCATATTTCAATTTATCTCAAAGTTTCGACTTTTTATCACAGAATCTTGACTTAATCTCAAAATTTTGACAGTTTGATCCAAAACTTTTGGATTATCATGGATGCTCAAAAAAAAAAAAACTTGACTTTTTGTGAGGATTCTTTTGGCTCTTATTCAGCCCAAAGTTTGAGATAAAAAGCAAAAATTTTGACAATTTCTAACAATTTCAATCTTTTATCTGAGACTCTGACTTTCTATCTCAAAAAAAAAAAAGCCAAAAAAGTCTGAGATACAAAGCCAAGTGTTTTTTAACTGGCGGAAATGAGCATCCATAATAATGCGTCACCATGTGCTGAAATGGTCAGAAATTTAAACACAACCCTCTGGTTTAAAAATAGAAATAATGCCTCAAAATCTCATTTAAAGCTTTATTTGGATTTTAAGACATATGAATTTCCAGCTGACACAAAGGTGCCAGCTGTGCAGACAGTACACAGTGTCTTCCACCAGTCACTACCGCAATGAAAAGAGGGGTACTACTGTAAATCTACGGCTCGTTTGTGCATCTCCACTTCAGCATTTTCTGTCTGAGAGTGCAGCTTAAGCAGTCAGAGCATATTTTAGTGCATACTCAACATCTTGACATTCTTGCTCTTCCTGACGGCCAGCAGGAGACAACCCCACTGGTGGATTTCTGATTCTTGATTTTTCTCTCCTATTTCTGTCACTCGTAGATTTCCGGCCACACTATAGGAGATATCGTCCTCACCATCAAAGTGATCAGCTGCTTCGTGCGCTCCAAAGGCTCTTGTCCCGTGATGAAGGAGCTGCCCTTCATCCCGGAGACCTGCTCCGTGGACTCCTGTCCCAACAGCACTCGGCTCAGCTTCTCCCTCGATCAGCTGCAGGAGCTGGAGACCACCACTTGGGACCTGGAGTGCTCGGTTAAACTTTGCTACAGTGAGGTGGGTCGGAGTCCATCCTGTAGATACTTTGCGACTCTTTGGGGCTTCGTTGACTCATTATCCTCTCTTTCATCGTGTATCTAGAAATGTGGCGATGGAGGGAGAGTGAAGAGGAACCTAGAGGTGACCCAGCCATGTCTGCCGCCACCCAGTGAGTTCAGTTTAAACTCCAAAACATGGATCATTCTCACTCTTTACAACTAATTCAGATGGTTCTGGAACTTTTTGGTTCTCCTACATACAATGCTATTTTCTTCCCTTCGAAATAAAAGTCTATTTCTTACTACAACATTGCAAAAAACTAAAATCTCAAGAATATGTACGTATGCTTTTCGTCTAATTTACTGACAGAGAATAATAATGTCTTATTCTGAGATATTAAATGATAAAATAAAGTATAAAACTGTAAAAAATAATAGCACATTATATCTAATTGCGCTTTTCTCAGCACTCAAGGATGCGTTACAAAATGATAAAACAAAACCACAATAAATGAAAGGACTCTAAAAAAGAAAAGACAAAATTAAAAACTAAATTGCTAGTACAAAAAATCTATCAACAAGGCTAGAGCAAATCCTTTTTGAGATTTCAGGAGAAGAAATAATTTCAAAATTCAAGAAGCTGATTGCGTTTTTTTTCTTTTTTACCTTTCCGAAACCATTTTTGCAAATAATTCAGGCCTCATTTATTTTTGTGTGACTTTTAACAAGACATTAAACCTGGACTTTAGGAAAATGTGGCTGATATTAAGTCTTTTCAGACTTTATTTTGCAAAATATGTCAAAGGCGATTGCTTATTTGACCCTTGTTTGCCACTGATAGCTGTAAAAATGTTGTAATTTGAAGGACAACAAAGAGCATTTAATGGAAAACCAGAGATGCTTGAATTCAAGGCTGGAAAAGATGTATAAGATAAATCAATGACTAAATTTATTAATAAATGAAGATGCTTCCAGTTCAGTGAATTACTTTTAAATGAGGTAAAGTGATCGACTCACAACCACTGCAGAGAGGTCTCCTGCTGTTCAAAATAATCTAATCACACTGGTTCCTAAAATACTTTTTTTTAAATACAACATTAGCAAAAGAAATAACTGTTTTATTTCTAATTTTCTACATCAAACTTTCTGAACTCTCAGTTACCTCAATATTGTTTAAAATTAAATTTCCTTGTATACCCCGGGGACTTAATTGCCAGTCTGATGCTCTGTTGTTGAATTACTCCTGCTGCTCTACTTTTCATTCCCATTGTTGCTTTCACTGCACAACAAATGACGCCGAGGCCGTTGTCATAGCACTGAGCTCAGGATATGCAGTGAAACCGGTGAGGGCTTTTTCGTGGGGCCGGCCCTGGTCTTTTAGGAAGGTCTGCAGGCTGACCTTGTGGCCACAATCAAAAGTAATGGCCCTCGAGGGAGCGGAGGTGAAGTCTTTTGTGTTTCCAAAAGGGGGGTCTGACTGGGTTTCTGTCCAAACAGCCACTGGACACGCTGCCATTGTCAGATCAGTCAACACACGAGTCAAATGAGGGGAGATGAATTTCTCGACACAAAGATTAGTCAACAGACACATGATAAATATCCGGGAACAACTGGATGATTTTATTCCTGTTAAGCACACGAGGAAGTGGATGTGGACATGGGATCATCTGGAGATACCCAGAATATTTAGTCACGACGAGGAGACATGATTTGACTTTTTTTTTCTCACTGATTTTTTGAACAATAGAAACATCCAAAACACTCCTCAGCCTCACAGATGTGTAACGATAAAGTGTGAGATTGCTTTTTTCTGCAACACTTCTACAAGCAGCAGACGGTGAAATAAGACTCTGTTGTTTTATTCAAAGGTATTTGCTTCATCATTTTCTCCCACAAGTTATTTTCACCTTGCGGTTCTTTGAAAATATAAAAAATATCCCAGTAACGGCTTTGTAGATTTATAATACTACATATGAGAAAGATTTCCAGCTTTCTTTGAGTAAAAACATTCCTCATTCTTCTTATAATGAATGAATGTGAGGCTCGGCATTAAGAATTTGAATTAAGCATAATTCATCGTCCTTGAATCTCTTTTACGCATCTCTCTGAATTCTCCTCTCAATGGAGCTACGACATGACAGGATTGAATGATGCAAGGAGACACATAAATGAATAGGGTTGTAACGATATCAAAATTAATACAGTTAGATATACTTAACCGCAATAACTCCATGGCAAGATATTCCTTGTAGAATTTCAAAAAGGAAAAATGATAACTTGGAAAAAATGCCATCTGTTGAACTCTTTGACTTTCCTGTCTTTGGCGATATTCAGTGATACGTCTTCTGAGGAACTGAGGCTGTAAATTCTATCTTGAGAGTCCTTTAGTATCTATCAAGTTGACAGTTTTCCACCTTTTTTTTATATTCTCTGAGATGTAGGTCACCAAAATCTTTGTACATGTCCAAGTCTAACAGAGCATCCACAATTTTATTGTCAAATTTGTCTTTTTTTAAAAACATCTTTTGGGCTTTTGTGCCTTTGATTAGATTGGGGAGGACAATAGATGGAGCAGCAAACAGGATAAGAGTTGGAAGAGCGGGAAAAATTAGAACCAAAACCAATCACATGGAGTGTGACCATAGACTGTTAAAAAAAAATGGACGTCAACTCAAAACTCAGTTCCCCCCATTCATTTCAATGGGGCTATGATCAAACTTTAAAAAATAAATACACCTATTAGAAATGTTCCTCACATCTGTGTTCTGTTTTGATGAGAGGCCATTATTGGGCTGCATTGTGTTTGAGTCCTCTTTTTTCTGAGAAGTTTTTTTTTTTTTTTTCATTAGTCATTAGATGTTAAAAGCTCTGGGTTTTATATCACAATTTCACGATTGACAGCTATCTTTCTTGTGTAGTTCTTTCAGCAATAGAGAAAGAGAATTTCAGGAAGGAGAGCCAAGAGGAGATGAGACTTTTGAAAGGAAGAAAGAAAATAAACTGTTTTTGTTGGCTCCACACAGATCCCCTACTGCACCCCAGATGGGGGTATTTTGGCTTCAAAACAACGGTAAAAGGTGGAGCCTTCAAAATCACTTCTCATGTTCTCATTCCTAACTTCAGTCTTCAATATTTGCACTGTGCATTTGAAGCAACTTGGTGCTCAAAAGCAGAGACTTTTGGCCCCTAAAACATTGTCATATCATCAAAAGTCCAAAGTATAAAGACACCTCTGTGCTCGCAGTGTCATAAAAGTAGCGACATCATTACATCCTTGTCCAATCAGATCACTTGGTCAGAATTTATAACTATTCATACACTTCCGTGCGCCCTGCAAATACAAGCTTGGACCCCTCTTTGCCTCCAGAACTGCTTTCATCCATTATGTTGTGGATCTAATAAAGTGCTTGAAACATTCCCCATAGATGTTACCCCATATTGACTTGATGGCACCAACTGATACGAAGGGGCCCTGAATGTGCCATGAGAATTTCCCCCACACACATACACCAGCAGAAGCAGCCTGAATCATTGATTCAAGGCAGGATGGATCCACGTTTTCACGCTGCTCATGCCAAACTCTGAGCCAACCATCTGAACGTGGAGTAGAAATCCTGACTCATCAGATCAGGCAATGTTTTCCAATCTCCTATGGTTCGGTTTTGGCCTGTTTCCGGTTCTTAGCTGGCAAGAGTGTCACCTGGTGTGGACTTCCGCTGCTGTAGCCCATCTGCTTTATGTCAACATGCCTAAATGCATGAAGTAGCTGCCACGTGATTGTCTGATTAGATTTGTGGGTTAATGTGCATCTGAACAGGTGTTCCTGATTAATTGGACAATGAGTGTTTGTGCACATTCAAAGCTGATTCTTGGTGGGAACATGTAGGTTTACTAAAGTTTTTTCCAGTTTGGGAACTATTTCTGTTTGCAAATATGAAATTAAAACCCCAAATTGCTGTATAAAAGGAATATTTAACTCCTAGACCTGTCCGTATGTCTGCACACCTATGTCCTCGCTCGGAGCATTTGTACCCTCTTTTTGAGAGATTTGGCTTGAGTAAACTCTTAAGCTTCTCCCACCCTTCAATTCCTCCTCGAGGAGAAGGATAAAAGTACTTCTTTACTCATCAGAGCAGCTCCTCTGTGTCCTGTTTTTCTCTGTATTTGCTCTCACTCAGGTAAGAATAAAAAAATATATATTTCCTCCGGAGAGCGGACTCACTGAAATGCGTAAATGGAACTACTTAATGAGGAAGAATCTGGTTTTGTATGTCTTTCTGCTCTGGCTCCTTTCATTTGCCAAAGCAGAAGAGGTGAGGTTGTATCAGCAGGACAAACAGTGATCATTCCTGTTTTGCAGTTTTCCTTCAAAAAGGCTCCGGGGAGTCACATCACAAGCATTTGTCTTGTGTCCTCATCTCCACCTGCACAGGAGCTTCTGCTTCCTGCTCCTGTTTATTCAGCCGCACTTACACAAACTAACACCGCAGCTGATTACAGATGTGAAACAGTCCCAGGAGGAAGACTGCTCGACTTGAAGTCGTGTTTTTAGCACATTTGAGGGCAAGGAATGTTCCACGCTGACTGATCAACAAAGTGGGGTTGTTGTTTGGGAGTGTAGTCGGCAAAACGGCCACAAGATGTCACTGTTTCAGCTCTTTAGGTCATGACTAATTCAGCTGTTCTGGTGTTTTCTGATTAAATATCAGCTTATTGAGATTTAATGTTCCCATAATTTAGCTATGAAGATGAAATCAAACCTAACCCATCCTAATTTTTGTGCTTTGTGGATTAAATCATGCCTTGATTGGAGGATGAGGATCATCCCAGCTCACCACAGAGGCTGTCACATTGATCCAAACACTCCTCACTCTGTTTTCTTCTTCAGTTTCTTTAATACATGAGAATAAAAGGGTATAAAGCTGTTTTAATGTAGTTTTGTCTTTGGCCTAACACATTCTGGCTGCAGGCACCAAACAGGTGAGAGAGAACTCCCACGCAGGTGACGATTGGCTTCCTCCAAATGTTTGGGGACAGTCGTGGGAGAATCTCTACAGGTAGCAGAAGACGAAAGGGAGAAGCAAAAATGTGTTTTTGCACATTGTTTTCTTCTTCTAATGCAACTTCTCGCATGCAGACACTTGTTTTTGCTACTGTTGGGGATCTCTGACAGCTTGTTCGCATTGATTCCACTAAAGTTGTGTGTTTTTTAAAGCCTGTGGGGGCAAAGCACTCTCCTAAATTCAGACTGTGGAGCACGACTGAAATCTGGAGGGTCAAAAACAGAGCACATATATAAAAGTGTTCAAGTTTCTTTTCCTTGTCAGAACTTTTCAAATCACTCATGTCTTTCTGGGTATTTTTTTTGAAAGAGAAAATTCAGGATGTCTGAGCCATTTGCATGAATGTAAAAATCAATACCACCCTTACAAGCTCTTACTTTGTACAATTAGATTTCCAAGGTTTCTGAGTTCAGGGGGAAACATTCAGTTATCTTTTGTACTCTCTGCCTGAAATGACGTCTGTCTCAAGGCTATCCTCGGTGACCCGCCAGACCGCAAAAGAGAAGCACAAACCTTGCTAGACAAGAGGAGTATTTTTCTGGCACAGTACGTCAGTAGTTTGAGCAACTGTTAATGTTCGCCTGTTTTTCAAAGTCTTTCAGAGCTGAATCGAAAGAAGATTATTCTTTTTTTCCCCCCCATTGCTCTTGGCTCGAGGTTTTATGTACCGCAGCTGGTCGCACTTAAAAAACACAAGTGCTAAATGTGGTTATAAATTGAAAATTGTATCCCTAAATTAGACGGGAGAAAATTATTGAGAATAACTCCTTGTGTTTTGGTCAAACTGAGGTTTAACCTGGCATAAGAATGACTCATCTTTACATCGAGGTTTGAAATAAGGCAGGAGGAGAGATTCTGCTGCTTTTGATATTTTATCTTACGTTTTACCCTCAGGTTTAACTAGCAGGGTAAAGAAGCTCAGTTCAGTTTAATTCAAGGTGAAATTTGTTTGTTAGAGGCTTAAAAGTTGCACTTTCTCTCACAGTGAGCCTTCAGTTTGTTCCTTTAAAGGTCAGAAATGTATTTTCATTGCATGATGAAGCAGGCCCCAAAAAACATCCGTTAATCCCCACCAGCTAACACAAACATCCTACAACCAGCAGTCAAAAAATTCAAAGAGTATCACATGAATACTCTATTTTTTAACTGTTACTTTTGGGACTTCTCCCAAAAATCAGTCACTAAGTGCGCTCAAATATCCTCACGTCATTATTACAGTCAAACCAAATGTCACCTGTCCCTCAATTGTGTCTTGATATCAGATGATAAATGGTCAGTTTTCTGCAGGGAAAAGTTCTATATCAGGGGGCGTTATGGGTAAAATATGTCAGGACTTTTTAATGACATGATCAGAATCTTATGGAAGCTCATTTCTACTAGATAAAAAAATAAACTCTGATATTTTCAAAACTGTGAAATGAAAAGTCAAAATTCTGAGAAAAAAAGCTACAATTTTAACTTTTTCCCTCATTAATTTGCCTTCTTATATGCTTTTGAAAGACTTAAAATAGGAAAAGAAAAAAAATCCTAACAAAGCCAGTTTTTCATTTGTATATTTTTAACTTTCAGGAATGGGCCTTTAAAGGATTTGGTTTTTTTTTTAATCAAGATTGTGTGTCATTATGTTTTTAATCAGGGTAGCAAAATTTCTGGTATTTTAAAGTTGGAAAGTTTCCATGTGAAAACGGCGATAAACCCCTGAAATTTCATTACTTTCAAGTGAAACTACTCATGGACATTTTCAGGAAGCTTTCCACCTTTTGTGACCCTATTTCTGAGACTATTTGAAGCTGTAAAAAGCATTTTTAGCCACAATTTTTATTGAACCCTGAATTTAAATAATTTTTATGCACCAATTTTTGCCTTTTTTTCCATTTCATAAGTTTAATTTGGTCTTGTGCTCTCTAATGTGACATTCTAAACTCCATATGTTCATGAAGCACTGTCTTACATCATTATGAAAAATTTAAAGTCGTCACCTGTAAGAGTTGTTGAGCTTCTACTAAATACAAGGAGACACAATCCAAATGGAGTTTAGTAAGATGTTTCTAGATATACTTAATGTTTGATTGTCCACCTCTTGTCTCTCTAAGTTTGACTTCTAACACAGTCTTTTCATTTCTATGTTTCAGCCCCTCCCTGCTTTGATTTCGGCCTACCTGGTGTTTTGGGCATCGCATTTGGAGGCTTCCTAATTGGAGTTTTACTTATCGGAGCTCTGTGGTTTATCAAAATTAAAACAGGTAAAGGTATGACCGATGCAGAGTTCCTCATTCATATCATGATTGCTCATACATTGAATTGTCACATTCTGCTTGATTCAGGGTACCCAACTCGCCTGGACATAGGTTCAACTTCAGCAAATCTTCCTGGTATGAAAAAACTGCCTTTACATCTTCTTTTTTCTCTTCCTTCTTCTTCTCAGGTTCTTATTGGCTTCTCTCTCCTCTCTCTCCAGGATGTCCCTGCTCAGGAGCCAAACGACAACCTGTCTCGACAAACCCCTCCCCGTCTGAGAACAGCAGCGCTAACGCTAGCATCGGAAGCACCCAGAGCACGCCGACCAGCAGCATGGCATGAGATGATAACCTCCACCACCAGCAGGGCCACCATCTTCCTCTAAAGTCGCCTCTTTTGTGGGTTCTGTGCTTTTATTTTCTTAAATAATGCTCAAAGGAAGCATGTTCAGCCCCCCTCTTCAAATTCACATTAAAAAGCACAGCCCACGTCTTTGACACACAATCACATGTGATCTGGGAGTATGTGGCGGTGCAAGGAGGAGGGAGTGTTGGGTGACGGAAAACAGAAGTCTGATCAATGGCTTCTGACGCTCACCTCCCAAGCCTCTCTGTAAAATCAAGCTCCTACACAGGAAGTTAAAGAGGGCAAGAGCGAAAAAAAAATAAATTGGCTCCCAAGCAACAGGAAAAACAAACCATATCCCCTCAAGAGCTAACAGGAAATTCACGACATTCCTTTCAAAGAATTGTGCCTGTGTGATGGCAGCACAATAATAGTCAGACAGGAGACAAACCAGTCAAAAGACCTGCTTTGAAAAACAGATGAAAAGCTGTTTTGCATTTACATCTAAGCTAGAAAAACACGATGGGCTTTCGGCGAGGTCAGTCCAAAAAGTTGTCAGCCATGTTTCGGGGACCGAATAGCTCAAACCAGATGCTCACCTTGAGGGTATTTGTTGAAATTTGGAGTTTTAGGTCAACGTTTAACAGCTACCTCTTTTTATTTTTGAAACTCTGAGGCTAAGTTTATAATTAGCAGCAGATTTCTCCGGTGAAGTGATCTTTCTCTCTACCTTATAGTTCTATGATCTTAGAGTTGACTCTTTGGGGTTGACACTTGTAGCACTCACAACAAAGTTATGGTGCTACTGTTATGCTATGTAATAGCTTCACCAAGGCCTTGCTTCATAGTATTTTCTCTCCTGTATTATTTCAAGCCACTAAAATATATCTTTGATTTCATTAATGACTCAACAAAACCAGCCCCAGCACAGCTTTGAAAGAGGAACCACAAGAAAAAAAAATCTTGCATCTTGTTAAATAAGAAGAAAAGATGCATGAGAGAATTTAGAGACTGTTCTGAGCCCAAAATGAAGAGTCAGCACCTGAACTCTGCACATCAGCTTTCCGACCTGAGACTGTATAATTGAGAAGTGCCACTGCTTAACCTCCAGGGTGCAGAATCCCCAGAATAGTCTTTCAGCACATGAAATAGCAGCACCTTCCTTTTACAGCATGTCAAATCTTCCTCCTTTTACACCTTGTTGCTACATATCAAAGCAAAATGTTTATTTCTGTGGTAACACGCACACATTCATAGGAACTGTTCAATATCAATGTGTTGAAGGCCAGACTTTAACCCACCCTGTGGACCTACATGCTGCTGTTTGTGGTGTACAAACCATTACTCTTCCTCCTTCTGAGATAAAGTAGCCAGCCACTGATGTTTTGTTCCTTCTCTTAATTGGAGATGAATGCAGCAGAGAGGGGAAACAATAATTAGATCACTAATTGATGCTGTGGATCACCAACACATTCACAGCTTTCACTTTGTTGAGAATGTAATCCTTGATCCCTGCTGCTCCCTGAAGCGATGCTACCTCGATGCGACCAAACAATCTAGAAACTACTCTTCCTTTGGGGGGACTTTAGGTACATACAGCAGCCTGAAATATTCCAGATTGAAATTTGCGTTTAATTAGTAGTTCTTATGCAGAAGGAAATTAAATCTCTGAGATTGAAGGCAAATGTTTGTTTTGAACAAATGGGCCAGAAAACCTAATTTTCCAGTTGAAAACTGGCAAACTCTTACGTTTGGACTGTAAATAGGTAATTATTGTATATCTATATACCTGACCCCTTTTTGTTTAACATTTTCTTCAAGTCACTAGCTCTGAGTACAATTTACTTGGGCTCCATAGGATAACCATTAGTACAATTCATCATACTCACTTGGCACCCACTTCCCTCTGAGGACATGGTTGGAGAAAGAATCTGAACTGCTGTCAAAAAAGTTTTCCACTGTGTTCCAAGTTTTGAGCTGAAAAAGAAGTACCATTTCACCGTTTCTTAACTGATCAGCAACTAACATGACATTAGATACCTAAACCCGACAAGGTCATTTGGCCACATTTTACGTCAAAACATAATACTATGCTAGCTACTGTGAGGAAGAAGCTAAAGTTAACGTTCAACAATAATTTAGCTAACATTAACATTTAAATGTAAGAAAAATTTAAAAGCAGCTATAATTTCTGGCTAACATTATTGTTAGCTTCAGAGCAAGCAGATTGGGTAATCTCATTTAATGATTTTTCTAAAAGCTGACTGGAAAAATGTGCAATTTTTCAAACAAACATTGCTAGCGCACTATTACGATTTAACTTGCTAAACTGAATGTAAGAAAGTGCAACTTTCTAGCTTTAAATTATCATTAGCCTCAGGGACAGCGCATTAGCTTATTCACTGGATTATCCCATTCTGCGTTGTAGCTTCAAAGTGGATATAAAAATGCACTACTTTTCTCGCTAACATTACTGTTAGCTTCAGGATAAGCGCACTAGCTTGCTCACAAAGTAATCAAATCTTATGAAGTTTTACAAACATCTTGATAACAAAAGGCGCAAGTTTTCCACTTAATGCTATTGTTAGCTTCAGGGTTAGCTTATTAGCTTGATCGCTAGGTAATCCAATTTTATAACGTAGCCAAGAGCTGATATGAAAACAAACAACTTTTCTAGTTGACACTATTTTTCGCATTGGGATTAGTGTTACCAGTTCACTATGGTAAATAATTATACAATTGAAACAAAGCTAGATATAGAAAAGTACTAACTTGCTACCTAACATGGTAGGAAAGACTATATCATTGCTAAGGGCATTGATGGTTTCCCTTTAGTGTTGTGGTAACACTATTAAACTTAGATTATAGCGAGAAAGTGAATAATGCTAATGTTAGCTGTTGGGGTAGACTGTGATCGAAATGTGGCCCGATGTCCTTAATTTCCTTGTTTTGTTACTTCTATAGTTGCTGACTGGTTGAAGAAGCAGCGAAATCACAAAAAATTGTCAGATTCCCTTGTTTTTAAATGATTTTGAAGCAAATCTGAAAAAAGCAGCAGGAATTTTTCAACCCAGTTTGAATGCGCTGACAATTGGTGTGAGGGTCAAGAATTTACTTCTTACTTTACCCTGAGCTGTCTTTTCACAGGCTACATCTAACGAGTCAAGTTTCAAGTTAAAATGCTTTACTGTGCTAATGCTACATAAATGCTAATCCATGCTTCCATGAGGGCATTACCTGAAGAACGACGGTTGATCCGTGAACTAATTTGTTTCTTTCTTCAACTGTATTTTATAGATTTTGCCGCTTTCTTTACCTCTTCCAAAATCGGTGCCGTCTCACATCAAGTCCTGAGGTTTAAGTAATGATTTTACATCCACAGTGCATTCTGTAGCTTTGACACCAGAATTTTGATGTAAAAGTTTCTCTTTGTGCACCGATTCATTGTTGCTTTACTTGCCTATATGATCACACTCCAAATAGCTAAACATCTACTGATATAAATTGTGAATCTTTCCAAAGAATTTTCTCTCCCAAAGACATTTGTATATGGTTGATTTTTTTTTTTTTCAAACTACACATTGCCACTTGAGTATTTGTGCAATATGATGAGGTAAACTTGTATTTAATGTCTATATAATTTTTTTTTTCTACCATGTTTTCTCTTCTTTTGTAAGTGATGTATGATATTAGTAGAACTGTTTTCTTAACTTGCTTTGTTTTATTCAGAAAACTGGGACAATTCTTATCAAGGCACTTATATAAATAAATAATTTGTATATGTACAGAAATCCTTGGGGTTTCGTTTATTTCCATATGTAGATTAAGGCTTGGGTTGCAGTCACAGTCAGTGCGTGACACTTCACATGTCAAAACCAGCACCAGCGTTTGTTAGTTTTCCTCTGTTTGACATTTTCCGTGAGATTCCCCTGCCGTCCAAAAACACTGCGAATCTCTGCTGATACTGACATCCTGACACTGTATTGTCTAAATGTCTCACCACAGTAAAGCCCCCACCCATCCCACCCCCCTGTTAAACACCCAACACTCACGAACGGGATGGATGCTCAAACGTTCACATTTCTACGTGGCCATAGGTCAGAAAACTTTTTCTGTATTCATTTAAATTTAGAAAGTGGCTCCAAATTTTGACTGTTGCTGGTTTCCAAATGTCAGCTCTTCTGTACCTGTGTTAAAGCAGCCCTGGTGGGTGCCTGTTTCTGTCACAGCATTGACAGTATAATCAGACAGGTTGTCAGTTAATTCACTTGTTAACCCTGCAAAGCTCATTGTTACCTCTGACTTCCTCACTTTTAATGAAATATGTGTCTAAGTGTGTGCATACATACACTATATGTATAAGAAACAGTATACACTCACCACATTTACCTAAGTTTATTCTTCTATTTTTTTTAATGTTATTCATTTCTGAATTCTTAACCAAGGTCTGCAGCCTTGGCAACATTTTATCCAATCTGAAGAACAGTTTGTCACATCTGCACAGCTCAAATTATTCATTGGTGTCACAGAGTGGGAAGTTTGAAGGCTCTGATAATGTACGGCTTTGTTCAACATTTGCAAATTGCTAACGAAACTGACAAGCTGATGGAGCTTCAAGGTAGAAAAAAGCATGAACAGTAAAACTGAAACTAATAACTCATCACAGTGTTTTGGAGATCAATGACACGAGATTACATGACTAGCAGTTCCAAAATTCAACCTTGATAAGTATTTCTATTGCACTCTAAAGTACTTGTGGGGCTATCATTAAATTATTGCTAAAACCAGCCTTTAAACGTTCATAGAGAACTATCCATTTGATGTTGATTGTAGTGGCATATTCGGCCTGAATTGGCCAAAGAAGAAAGACTCCATTTCCCATGACCACCATCATCCATCGTCATTCACAGAAATCAGTGCACCACACTGCACAATTTTGCTGACAGGTGCAGTGCTGCTCTGAAGACTTTCAGGTTGTACAAGGGCAACAAACAGCTGCTGGCTTTTCAGAGATGTGGCAGGGGACATCCTTCATGATTGAGAGCCCTGGTCTGTGCAGTAATGATTGGGCTTTTCAGCAGGACAATGCTGCAGTTTTCAATGCCTTCAATTTTTTTTGTGCCACTTCCATTTCTTGATTTTGCATTTTAAAACTCAACTTAGACCCTTTTTCAAATCCATCCATCCATTTTCTTAACCGTCTATCCTGCTATTCAGGGTCAGGGGTGGCTGGAGCCTATCCCAGCTGTCATTGGGCGAGAGGCGGGGTACACCCTGGATTGGTCGCCAGTCAATTGCAGGGCTGACATATAGACAAACAACCTTTCGCGTGCACACTCACACCTACGGGCAATTTCGAATAATCAATTAACCTGACGTGGGCATGTTTTTGGACTGTGGGAGGAAGCCGGAGTACCCTGAGAGCTTTTTCAAATCCAACAGTGCAAAATGTATATTTGTGCAATTTTCAACTGGCTTTAAGATTTCAATTAGGAATATACAAAAGTGAAGGATCACTCAAAAGTTAAAAATAACTTGTTTTAAGGTTTTATCTGAGGTGAAAAGAAGGCGTATTGGAGCTTATGCTGCATCCTGTACTCCTTTCCGAGTGTGATTGAAGTACAAGCATGTACACTGTAAACTTTCTATATTATCATTTATTTATCCTAATATTGGATTAATGTTTATTTAGTTTAACATGTAAGCAGCATTTGATATTGGAGGCAACTGAGCAGGAAGCATAAACCAAAGCATCATCTGCGTATTAACTTTATTAACTAATAAATTAATGCATGGAAGTAACAAAACTTTGCCGTAAGAAACTGACACCAAATAGATACATTAAAGCAACATAGAAGCCACTCACATAGGAGCTTAAGAACATTGAAGAGACTAATATGTTGTTACATACCAGTAAGTTTATCTCTCAGGATGAAGGATGAACATCCTGTGCCATCTTGTAAGATTATTTGACGCAGTATATATTTCTCTTTGTTTTATTGTTATTACCTTTATTGGATTCAGCAGACCTTGACTGGCCACTGACTAGAAAAACAGTGAGTGTAATAAATGAAAAACATAATACCATAATGGTGTTATGAATCATGTACAACCTTTATTGTTGGGTGAAATGATAGAAATAATGTTGTTTTCTGCTATCTGTGGCCTTTTCTGTGGTTTTACATCTTCTTTTTCATACATATTCACTTGTTTTTTCAAGACTGGAGCCAAGCTCACAATACATGTTTATGGACAACCATTATTTCCAAATATGACCATGGAGCCTTGTGTCCTTGCACTGGATACATTATGTGACATCTCTGTGTGTGTGGGCTTCTATGTGTGTGTACTTTCTCGCTCACCTCTTTAGGTTGTGTTACTCGCAGGACAAATCTCTTCCATTCTACAAATATGTGCCTGCTGGAATGTTTTTATTATCTGTGCATAAAGCATGCAACAACAACCTGGGGGCAAAACCAGCTTGGTTGTACAGAAATGAAGGTATGAGTCGGTTAAAGAGGCTGATTTTTCTTTGCTCCTGCAGGCTTTATGCCATCATTGTGTTTGTGAATACACACTGATTTGAGCCCTGTATGGATCTGTATGCTCTGAGGATATTCATTCGATCTATCTGAATCAAATGTACATTGGATACGACCAGGAGTGAAATATATGAAAAGTATTTGATCATTGTTGCCAAAACAGTGTACATTATGTTGTGTGGTCGAGCTTTTAAGGGCAGCAGAGTCAGAACATGTTGTTAAGTTGTTTGTGATGGATTCATTATACAGTGCATTGTGGACTGTATGTTAATAATGTGAGTTTCTGATTAAGAGGTTTATTGTCAGTAACATTCATGTACTAAAGATCAAACATCTTTGAGTAGCATGTGAGAATTATGTTATATGAGTCAGCAACATCCATGACTTTCATATGTTAAACACCAGGGTGTCATAGAGCTTTCTCTTTGTCCTGTGTTCTAAAGAGCAGCCATAGTGGCAACATCATCCACCTAAACTTTTTTACGGCTTGTAAATCATTTATTGACTTTCTAAGTGATCTTGAAAAAGTTCAATCTTTAGATATATATGCCAGATGGAAATCCACAACTTAAAACAACATTATCAGCAGTAAAATAGGTTATTTCTAAATGCTATTGCTCAACTTCTTAGTGGAGTGAGATTGATTTACACCACGCCAGTTGACAAAGTTTGGCAGTGAGAAGAGAGATCTGAGTTTTTCTCTGCTGAAAACAATTTCTGTGATTTATTTCGTAGTAATGGTGGGAACAGGAGCGAGACTGTATGACATAGAGAACAGAAGAAAGCTAATGGGGAGAGCGATAGAGCACAGGTTAAGCTTTTTGTGTTAATGTTTTGTCAACACATGTCTAGCAGTTATAATGCAGTGGTCTGTTCAAACTTTAGAGTCTATCAATAAAATGAAGAGCCAGGTTACATTTGCGCTGCTTGGTAGATGAGCACTGGCAAGACATAACCAGGATTCACTAATGTTACATGTTAAAAAAAACATTTTGTCATCCATGACTTCCCAAATTTTCAGCCTTTCAACTGGAAAATAGTTCTTAACTTTTGGTCAATTTGGGTGTAAATGCAGCTTCAATAAATTGTCATAGTTTTTTTGTAAGCTCTACTTACAACCTGCTTATAGTGGCACCAGTACGAAACATACATTTTTGTTAATCTCCCCTGAGTTTTAAAATTTTGTTCAGGAGTGAAAGAAGCAGAATAAATTTTAGGAATCATGTTTATGGGGTTTTCTTGGCTTTGGTAGACAAACCCAAGTGGACACTTTAGTAAATGAAGCTCTGCAATGGCTTCAGTTTTAACACTGTTGCTGCTTGGTGAACAGATTTTAATCTTTGCTAAGCATGCTGTAACAACCCCCAGGAAAATACAACAGGGCAAATTATAGAATGATGTATGACTAATGCCGTTTTCAACAAAATCATCTCATTTAAAGGAAGTGGGTCATAAAGGTTATCTCTTTTTTTGCTTCTTATTGGTCAATTGAAGTCTTATTGTAGTGTAGTAGTCTTATGGTCTGGATAAAGGACAGTTGAGGGCTTGCTGGTTAACTTTCATAAAAACAGGAAATAAATGTGAGTCGTATGTGAGTGGGATAAAATATGAGTCTCAGGAGTCTTAACATATTCCAGTCAAGTTTGACAGTGACCTCAATATTTTCCTGTGCAGTAAAGGTCAAGCGTTTAACCGCATGTCCCCGAGCGCTGTAAAAGCACTCAAAAAACTGTCAATCGTGAAGAGTTGTCCAGCAACTATGATGAAATTAAAAAAGATAAACTATCTCCGTGTAGCTTTTATAATAGCGCTAGAATTGCTGGTAGCACTCAATAATGAGTGGCTGCAGGGAAATGTCCTATTACATTTAATTACTCTGATAAATAGATTACAGCTGACCACCACCAGATGGTGCCATAATTAGCATTTTCTTTGAATGCACTGATTGACTTGCTTGTGAACAGAAGAAGACAATGAGCCTGGATGGAGAGCAAAGTACCAAGCACATTTGCTGGGAAATAATTGAATGGAGTCAGTCATTTAATAATGAAAGAAAGGAGTCTAGACACATTGGGAATTTTAATTTTTTTCTGCCTTCTTTGGAGAGTTTTTGTTTTTAACATACAACAAGCAGTATTTACATCTGATTTGCATAACAGGTTAAATTTCAATGTATTGTGTGCTCATTCTTCCATTGTTATGTACCTGTATTTGAGAACCTCTCTTAGACTCAGGTTAACAAATCTGTGACTGATCCTGACATGAAGCCTATAAAGCCTGAGGGCATGATGAATTCAGGAAGATACATGTGAGAATAACAGAAGCTGCTCAGAGTAAAGCCGTACAGCTTCTGCCTCAGACTTTCACACCCTGCGGCGCTGTGCTGCACACAAGGTTGTTTACACACTCCCTGACTGTGTACGAGGGCTCAGCCTCTCTTCCTATCTCTCACCTTCACCCTCTCTCACAAGCACCCATACACTTCCACACACCATGCTGAGTATCCACATCCTGGACCTGGGTAATCCTCAAACTTATAGGCAGTGCTGTGAGCTCGAAGCAAATCCCATCATTCCTTCAAAAATGCAGATACCTTCAGCAGTTGACGTGTGGTTCAAACACCTCAGAGGTGATATAATACACAGCTTGGCGTAGCTTTCTTTATGTTGGCACCTTCTGTCTATGTGCTCCACTACATCCAAACAACAGCTGAACCTGTGTCATACAAGAAAACAACATATCCCACAAGTATAATAGTTATCATAAAACACTAGTGCTTGATATGAAGGAGTGACTTCAATCTTGCAGGGCCTCATGAAAAGGGACATCAAGTTTTTCAAACATTTAAATAAACTAAACTCTATACACACTTATAAAACCAACTATCTAATGTTCAGTTATACAGTCACTCTGTCCAAAGAATTAGGTTGGATGGGAAATTAATTGGAAAAAATTCAGGTGCTTATTTCTGTCATTGACAATGTTGTTCATCGATTGTATACAGAATGGATAGTGTCACTTTGTTTTCAGCCAACTGTCAGATTTGAAGCCAAGAAACTGCCACCACTGGTGATGACACTGCACTAGTGCTAGAAAGGCACGCACAGAAGTGACCTAGCTGCTGGCGTCACAGGGATGATGTCATATCAGCCAAACATGCATTAAACTTGCAGATAAGACATCAAAGTGTCCATTTAGTGACACCTTTGTAAGTGTTTAATACATATCCTCTCACCAGTTCTCTCCCACAGGAGCCTCATTTGTCAACACACCCATGTTGTCAAATCTATTCTGTTATATAAAATAATTAATTGAGATATACACTGTTGCAAAGAAAGTTGGAAATGAATATTTCCTACTTTTTCTTCTGCAGAAACAAAAACAAAAAACATAAACACTTAAAACAAATCGCATTTTCACCATCATTTTCACTATGACGGGAGGTAAAAAATATCTTATTCCAACTTCATGTACAACAGTGTATTCTGGTTGGCATTTTTTTCTTTTCTTTTTTTAACGGAGGGAGCTCTGAATCTTTTTGCCTCATGAGCAGAAAAAAACATGTTCTAAAAGTATGAAAGGCTATGCATAAGTGCAGTTCTTCAAGTGTCCACTTGGGGCTGGTTTAAGCACAGGAACCCACACACAAACTCAGTGAAAACAGCCTATTTTTATAGTAAATAAACATGTTTACAGCAAGATTAAAATGAAACGACTCTCTTCGGATAGTATAATCTATTCTTGGCTTTTCCTAAGTATCTTACCATTCCAGAAAATAAACTATACAACAACAACAGCTGTTAATTGCCGTAGCATGTAACTTAAAAAACAGTTTTTAATGTCTAATAATTATGAAAAGCCAACTTCTCAGAAAAATGAGGATTTGACTACAATGCAGCGAAACAATATCTGAGTATCACTGCAGCATATAGATTTGAGAAGCATTTCAATTAGGTATTTTAATTTTTTTTTCCCACCTGCTATCTGGAATGAATGAAGAGATACTTTTTGACCTATACTGCAGCCAGTCACTAGGGGGAGCAGTTTTTTTGGAGACCTCACTTTGAACTGCGTGACATAGAGGCCATGATTTTTACAGTCTATGCTTGATACTCCTTGATACTACAGGGGTGGGTTTTTTTCTATTATTGTATAGTACAGTATTTACAGTATTTTCAACATGGCCTCCTTTAAAGACAGGCTTTAAAAGTCTGTATCACAAACAAACTGATGACATCACAGACCCTCATCCAGATATTGTAAAGTCAGATATTGTAAAGATAATGTCTTCAGTGCTGTTTTCACATCTGTCCAAATGCAGGTGTCCTTTTTAGTATTTGTAAACTTAAAAAAAAACAAACCCCACACTAAGTTGGGCGCTTTTATCACTGTAATGCTCAATTTCTCAACACTTTTTTCTGTGAACATGTCAGTCCATCTCTTCAGCCATTTAAGGATCCAATATTGATTCTACCTCAACTGAGAGAGAAATAAACCCTCCAGCATGTCCCCAGACTTCCCCACAGTCTCCTTACTTGTACTAAGAACGTCTCCTAAGGGTGCCACCCAGGGGGATCCCTCACCAGATGCTCGGCTGCTTCGAGAAGATGGAAGTGGATAAAAGGTCCCTGTCCCACTGGAGCAGTTTTACCTCCACAGATTCCTCCTCATCTGTCTGCTCATCTCAAATCACCAGGCTGTCGAGGCTGCTCTGAGTGGATGTTTGAAGTCATACTTTCCAAACCATACACCTAAAAGTGGTAAGTGAAGAGGAACATTTTTAACTGCCAATAATAAGTAGGTCTATAGTGCTGATAGACTTTGTCATGTGACAGAGTAAAGGCATGACTGGCTTATTCATACAGGGAAGAACTTACTGATGTTTCTTATTCAGGGGGAAAAGACGGTATCACTTTCATACTTCGACAGCAGTTGTAAATAGTGAAAATTTCTTTCAGGGTCCTAAATAATGAAAAACACACCTCCATGCCCAAATATATATTACTCCTCTTCTACAACCAAACCAGTCTGACTCTCACTCCCTTAGCAATTCCACTTACTCCTATGCTATTGTTGTTTGTCTTCATTGTTGCAGAGTCATCTCACAGGAACATAAAAAATTTACACTTTAATGTAAATTCAGAAACACGCTATTGAAAGTGCAGTTGTTAAACTCCAAAAGTTGCCTCACCCTGTGGTCACCATGCTTGTTTGGTGTTTTTCCACCTCTGCATCCATCCATCTATCCATTCATTACTGAATTAATTTCAGTGATGTTACTCTGCCAATAACATACTAGCTTTATAAAAGCTTTTATTCAATAGTAAGAAATGTTTAAATCACATCTTCCAGGGCTGTTGCAGAAGTGTCAAAACTGCAGTTCCTCGAGTGTCCACTTGAGGCTGACCCCAAACAGAGTCAATCCCACAGACTATCAAATAAATGGATCAAAGTGATGTCACCTGTCTGTTTCTGAATGTGAAAATTGTTCCTTTTGGCTTGGTGCATCTGTAGTTTCTGATACTTCTGAAGCCAGTCTCAAGTGGACACTGAACAAATACCAGATGTTAGCACCTCCGCAGTGCCTTCATTATTTCAGACTGAAGTTTGTCGCTTGGTCAATCCCTTAGGCGCCTTGGTTTATAGCGGGATGTGAGCTACAAAACTAGGTTTCTGTCAGTGTAGTTGATTACCATTTCATGTTCAATCTATGTAATTGATTTATCAGCCATGTTTGTGTTATAGGGTTGTTCCTTTGATTATGAGACAAATATAAGAAATTTAACTGGTTCAGTTTGTTTTAATATCAAACTACCAAGGAGAGCTTTATCTGGCGGGTGAAAATGTAGCGTCAGGTTATAGTGTGTTAGTATTATCAGTATTCAAATGCTAGTTTGTGTTGTGTTCCCCATTCATCACGCCATTTTTTTAATGTGGTAGCCAAGATAAGGGGATTTCACCATCTGATAAGCGACTCACGACAGCAACCGAAACAGTTAGCCATGAGAGACACGGTAATTAACTATCTCACTCGCCACCCAATTAATTAACCACGAATAAAGACTCCTGACTTCCTTTGCCATTCTTTTTTCTCTTTTCCTTTTCTTTGCTGTCATTTGTAGCTCTGGAAGGGAGCACCCTTGTACTGAGGTTAAAGCTCAAAAAAAGGCAGTCGCTAAGTGTGTGATGTTAAATTGCTTGTGTCCATTTTGTCTATTCAAATGTTATACTGTAGCACTGAACCGCCAGAATAAGCCGGGCAAGCACTCCATCTCCACAACTCCAACCTACCCCTTCGTTTGCCTTTAATATTCTACAAGAGTAATGTTTTCCTTTAAAAAATCGACCAGTGGAGTGAGGCATAGGGTACTGAACATTTTCTCACAGAGCTTGTAGCTCGGTGATCAAGCTGATGTGTAATCGGCCACAGCTAAATGCTTCACAGATATTGAGGATTTTTTTTTCTCTTCTGGGTTTGCTCGCTACTTAACTGCCACTCCGGGTTATAGTTTTCACATCTTGTTGCTTTCTCTGTGAGCTGCTAATTCTGGTGTCTGGGAGAGCACTTTCCATGTTCACTGCAGTACCTGGTCTACTAAGTGCAATGTACAGGAGGTGCTCCTGCATGTCATGTACTATCTGATGCTCCTTAACTGGGAGACACTAACTGGTAAGTGAGGCACGTGTTGCCATGTTCTTGTGCACACATAGGAGTATTTCTCTTTGGTCTTTCAAAAGGATGCCATATAAATCTATATCCTCTTTAACAATGAAAGAATACGCTCATCAGTTGCATTACTGACTTGTAATTTTAGTTCGAGCTGAAAAAAAAAAAGATTATCAAGTGGGGCTAACTTCCTTTTTAGCTCCCTAGAATTCAGCTATCTCTCATAGCAGGTCTTCATTGTATTCTAATAAGTCACTGCACTTGCCAGTTTACTCTTTAAGTGCCAAAATATGGTCGATACTGGGCTAATCAAGTAAGAACGTGCAGTTGATAAAACCTGACAAACAACACACAATCCCGCCAAAACACAATTAGTTCAATAAGTTTTTACAGTTATTGAAAAGGTGGAAACTACTTTCATATACTGTATGTAGACCTTGATTTAAAAAGGAGGATTTATGTTGAGCATTTAGCTAGCTTTAGTAATTGCAGAAACAATTCAGTCAACCTTGTCCAATGCCACAAATCTACCAATTGGTGTAGAAGTAACAGTCACATTTTTACACTAAAGACGTAATTAAATCCATTATTTGTTCAAAAATCAAGCCCTGTTTGAAAATCTTACGATCACAATCAACAGGTAATCAAGTTAGGCTAACTTCCTTGTTTTGAAAAACTAACTGTGGCCTTCTTTAATAGCTCTTCCCGAATGCATCTTTATACATCTTCATACAACCACCCACAGCATGTTTTAAGACTCAAAACTTTGAGTTTAACAGGCAGATGGTGTAGAAAGCAACACATTTAGCACAGGAGATGCTAAAACAATAATTAAGCTACTTGTCTCTGTGCATGGAGCTAATTTGGCAAATTACTAGTATATAGAGAAAGACATTCATGTTTTTTAGTTAACAACAATTCAGACACTATTCTCTGATATTATAGAGTAAACTTAATAGTTAAATTTGCACAATAAGCACAAAATCAAAAATGTATTTGTTAAATCAAAATCAAGCTATATTTGTTTTGTTTTGTTCTGTTTTGGCCACTACATAATAACGTTGAGGTCATTTTTTAGCTGGAACACCCCCCCCCCAAAAGAGCAAAAATGCCATACCTAGATTTTAATTGAGTTATACTTTTGCACTTTTTAGTTTTTACAAGTTTACTCCTTGAAGATGAAAGTGTACAGAGCAGGAAACACCCCCGGTGGGAAAAGAAACAGGCTAGAAGCTGCCTGTTAGATGGCCACAAGACGTAAATGCCAAGCTAAAAAATTCTTATAATACTTACTAAAAATAAATACAAAGAAACAAAAAACACACAAAAAATCCCATAAAATCACAAAACCAATGACATAGGCAATAGCAATACTTTAGTCATAAGATACTGAGTTTTTCTAACCAGCAGTGTGAGGACTGCTAATTATAACATGTTGAAACTGTTTTCTCTTTTAAAAACTTTCAATACCAAATCAATAAAGACGGCAGGTTAATTACAGGATGCCAAGGTGATTGGTGTTTGATGTGTTTTGAACTTTATTAAATCCACAAGGTTTGATGTTTTCTTTGAACTTACCAGGCAGTCTTTAATTTCTTTCATATCCATTTCATATTTTTGTTTATTAAGACCAAAAATCATTACCGAGCTTATATGGCATTTCTGTTTTCCATGCTGGTGATGTTATTGCTTTGCTGTTCAGTCCTTTAAAACTGAGCATCTGCTCTGTGAGGTGCTGAAATAGCTTTGGATAGTTATAGCTAAGAATTTTATTGATGAGTGTCCTCTCTGAAGGCAACCTAGCCACACAGTGGAAGATATGGTAATGTATGGAAAGGAAAACACAAATGTAAATTAGTTTAAACAGTAAGTGTAGCTCCAGATAAATCCCTGACTGGCTGTAAAGACGAGTGACTCCGTGCCCAGACTGCTGAGCACAGCTAGCCCCTTGTAAACAAAGCTTCTGCTATTTAGTTTCAGTTGGCTTAATTAGAATGAATGAGGGGGCCTTGTGCAAAGAGGACAGTTTTTTGTGGGTGGAGCGAAAGAGGAATTGGCCATGGTGGATGAAAAGCTGGACTGAGAGATAAAGTTACTTGCGGGTGGCGCGGACCATTTGGACAATGACAGGCAAAGCCTTTTGCCAAAAGCGCAATGATAATGAATTTAGGGGGAGAACATACATGTTAATGGGTATTCAAATCAAATTACAATGATTAATTTCCATGTTGTATCTGCACAGGGAGAGAGGAAAAGTGTGTGTGCATGCTGGGGGAGGCGGTTGTAGTGCTTGTGTTGGTGTAATTTTGTTTTCATTCACTAATATTTCTCATTTAGGCTCTTCACCACTAGCTATGCACATAAAAGCAAGGCAAACAAAGTCGGGTTGTACTCGAGAAGTGTTTACTTCTGACAATGCATCACTGTTTGTGCGGATTATTTCATTTGTGTGTTAGGATCAAAGATATAAAACATGGATCTGGTCTTAGTGATATCACCCATTGAGTTTTGAGGCCCAGTGATTGTGACTGTTAGATTGGAAATTCTGACTAAACCTCATGTTGGGTTTAAGATTATGGTCACCCTACACTTACTATCTGACACAAAGTATTTATTTATGATGGACATGCATCTATTGCCTACTTAACGTCCAGAAACTCCTAGTTCCCAGTAAAACACTCCATGGAACTTAATGGTTCCCGTGGACCGTCATTTTCCATCATAGGGCAAAGACCTGAGTAGCCAGTAGAAGGACACCATGACGACCATTCAACAAAAATAACACCATAGAAAAAAGAAGAGCCAGCATTGTTAAATACAATTCCACCACCTGGAATATTCTTAGTTTGCAAAGCTGTCAATAACATTCAGCTTGCCCCCCATGGTTCCTAGACATCTGGTACCATCAACCACCAGGAAGGGTAGGATTAATTTATTGTCCCCAGAACTATGTATAGACCTTTGTTCCTGTGGTTGGAAAGTACCTTTTCAGATGTATTCCTCTTATCTGTGGTTGACGCCTGGATTGCAGGACAGGATCTTGCTCTACTTTTTGCTATTAGAAATGATTGTGGTGCTGTTGAACTAAATACTGTAAAAAAAAGAGAGAAAGTAATAGCAAACACAAAAATCATCTTGTTTTGCTTCAAAACAAGCTTCAGAGCACAGGATTATGGACAATATCCCAGCCCTCTGTCCTGGACATGAGACACTGAGGAGGGGGTCACGTCCACAGGGAGGAGGTGATAATTGGCAAAGTTTGGGACAAAGAAGGAAAGTGGAACCCAATCTGGTATGTGTCACAGCGAGTCTTGTCAACCAACAGACCACTGGATGATCGAGCACCTCTTGTTAAATGTGAATGATAAACTGATAAAAAGAATACCGTTGTTTACTTAAAGTTTTAGAGGGTAGATAAATGTGAATGTACTCCAACACTTGACATTAATGAATACAGTGAATTTGCATTTTGTCAGCGGTGCATCAGACACTAAACAATAGTGATAAATCAGCATGTCCCATCTCAGGGAACATTTTCTCAACTATAAGTTTGGCATGGAAACAACAATAACACAGAGGTTACCGTGTGATGTGTTCAAACGTGAACCGGTCGCCCATATTGACTTTGTGTCACCCCACCACTTGGCCTTTTGTTTTTGTGGGGATAGCTTGTCACGGAGATGGCAGTGGAGGGAAGGGAAGATTTCTCTGAGGAAAGACGGGCGAGGGAAAAGGTCACGGCGAATAAAAGGCTTTTAATCTGAGTACCTTGTGTCGTGTGCCCAGGGAATATCAAAGTCATCCCATTTCGAGGGAGGTCAGCCCAGGGCAGCCTTCCTGTTTACCCACTGCTCTCTTCTGTGTTTGTGATGCCTAAATACCCCAACTTGGAGAGCTTTTGGAAAAGGTTAAAGGCAGCATGCTGTTTTGTCTTGCTGTGCTTCTGCTTGTGTCTGACTCTATCACAGTCTCCGTGTGTCTCTATATATTTTCTGTCATATTGTTTGCTGCTATTGAGCAAATTCAGTTTGTCTTGGCCTTCTCCTGACTTAAACACACAACAAAAGCCATTAAGCACATGTGCCACTTTGTTATATAACCTGTTAGGAGTAGTTGTCTAGCCATGCCCATGGTGATAGATAGTAAAGCTTTAATTTGATGTCAGCAGTGTTGGCAGCTTGGTGAAATGTCAGAGCCTTTATTTAGGAACTCTAGCAGTCAAGGGGATGGCTTGCCAGTCCATTAGGTGTGAAGTGGAATCACGTTTTCCACAACACTGGCCCCGAGCATCCATCATGTCGCACATTCACAACTATTCAGCTCCAGCACAGTGCTCTTGGACTGCTTTTAAAGTTGCCCTCTGTTACGTCCAAACATAAACGAAGCTTTAGATGGAGCGAGGATCTGAACACAACAATGGGAAAAGCTAACGCTTGAAAATCTGGCTGACAGCCACAGGAGAACAAACACATCAGATAAGGCGAGAGGTCAGGATGGTGAAGGACGCGGTTCTGAGGACAAACTAAACAAAGCTTGAGACTTAGAGTGTGGATGTATGTGTGAAAATTGAGAAATAGTCAGAGATCAAGTACTTCCATAACAAGTAACGTATATATGCAGCTGCAGTGCTCTGTAACAAGATTTTATAGTATATTTATCGTATATTACAGAGATTTATGAAGAATAAAAGAGATTAAAAGCACTGTGGTTACAGTATAGTGATCAGATTTATTCAATCTATTTAGTTAATTGGGGAAAAATGAGATCATGACACGTTTTCAAAGTAGCTGTGAGGACTTTCTGGAGAAGCTAGCATCAGCACAAGTGATAAAGACTCCACTTCCCAAAAGCCCTTGCTCTCCACTATTGTGATGAATCAAGATGTTTGTTTGTTTTGATTTGTTTTGGAAAAATGAACGTTTCTATGTTCAAGATAACCTTTTTTACTAGGTACAATGCAACAAAGTAATGCATTTATCAATAGTTCAGCTACTGTTTTTAAATAGACAACAAGCAACTCAGTTTGTATCATAGATTAGTATCTCAGCTATCTTTAGTGCTACTCTTAGCCTGTGTCACGAGAGAACCCATAACATGTAATGTCAGTGAAACTTTGCTATGTCCTGTCAGTGCTCATCTACCGAGCACAGCAAGCAAAGCCTTGAAGAAAAATGGCAGGCGTGGCCATATTGGACTGGTGACGAGTGCCTGAACTCACAGATATTGGGCGCTCTTCAGCCACGTGATCTGAGCTGTGCCTCTGATTGGGCAAGCTCTCAATCTTAATATCGTCCAATCAGCCAAGTTAGAAAAAAAAATTCCCGTGCAGTGTGTGCCGTGAGCAAAATGAGCAAGCCAGGCAGGAGATGGTTTTTGTACGAGGCTGCAAATATGCTAATTGTGGCTCTGAAAAACAGCTTTTTTTTCGGCATAGTGTCTACGTAAAGTGACAACCGGAGGTTGCCACTCGGAATGAACATCTTCACAAACAGCTTCACATGTATTTTAGCCTTTAGCCTGTGCTCCGTTAAATTTCCGCTTAACTTCTGTTCAGTTTTTGCTAGACAGTCTTGCTCCTGATCACAGAAATTGTTCTCGCTGTATTGCGCAACTTTGACCCAAGCATATGGATAAGGATCAGAATTCAGAGATAAGCTTTTTTTTTTTTTTTTTTGCTTTTTTTTCTTTTTTTTTTGATGCTGATAATCTCACTTTAAATTGTAGATTGCTATCATCTAGAGATGTGACTTTTTCAGGATTACTCAGAAATACCTCATAGTCCCTTTAACTGAACAGGTGTTGTTTTTCTCCATGGATCATTATCTTCGCCTAACTCTCGTTTTACCGAACCGACCTTGAACACATCCTAATTTACCGTTTCACCTGGTGTAGTTAGCAGACTAGCTTCTATCTAAGGCTTCACGCAGACTTCATTGGATTACTGTGGCTGTCTGAAATCGCGCACTTCTGGACCATAGTCTGTATGAACAGGAGTGTTTTGCACCTACAGTTACTGTTTTGAGAGCCCTACCGTGGACTATTGTACTGCAGCAGCATCTGGAGCTGAGGAGCCTTTACACGTGACAGGCGGACAGAGGCAGGTAAGGCGTTTTAGTTTATCCTTTGGCTGAATGCTGTTGCACGGATGTTGATCCAATAAGTTAGCCAACAAATTAAAACAAACATAATTGTCTATTCCATTTTTTTGGTTTTGTTATGGGATAGAAATTCAGATCTACTGGCACTTAAAGTCACCCTTAATGCGTCTAATGGTAGTTTAACTTGAATGCCAAAATGTGAAGAATAAAAACTTGTTAATGACCTTTAAATATTTGTTTCCGGTGACATATCTTAATAACTGTTGAAAATAAAAAAAATAAAAAAGAGAGTGACAACAACAACATGTAATTCTCACAGTGGCTTGTTTGTCATTTGTTGGACTATTATCATATTTCAGATTTTTTTAAAGGGACACTGAGGACTTTCTCATTGATCTCGAAAAAGTCTCATAAGCTGATCATAAACCCAATTTGAAATGAGATTACCGGTGCCAAAATACATTTTCTGAACGCTGATTCGTTGCTTTCCAATTGGATTGAACTGAACCAGATTAATTTACAGCAAATTGATATCTCCATGACAACGCCACACCGGCTGACAAAGTTTAGCAGCAGGAAAAGAGATCTGTTGTTTTTCCTTGGCTACCTACTATTTCTTGAATTCATGTAGTGGTGGAGCTTGACTGTCTGACAGAAAAGGGAAAAGGAGAAGCTAAACGAAAGAACGATAGTGCACAAGCTAAACGCTAAAATATGAGCTAAAGGCTTAAACAGAGGCTAAGTTGTTTATGATAATATTCACTCCAACCCACACGAGTAGGTGTACTATTGTGGTCTGTTCAAACTTGAGAGTCGGTCAAAAAAATGAAAAGCCAGGTTTAGTTCACTCTGCTTGGTAGATGAGTACTGGCAGGACATAAAAAGGATTCACTAACATGTTACGAATACATCAGAGCACTGTGAGTAGCACTAAATGTAGCCGGCTTCTAAACAACATTACAAACTTTACAAACTTAGAAAATTTGCTTGTTGTCACGCTACAATAAACAGCACTGTTGAGAAAAACATTACTTTGTAGTATTGTATCCGTTAAAAAGTTTTCTTGAATAAAGAAAGTCGTGCTAAAAATTAGATCCAATCTCAACCCATCTTAAAAACAGATACAAGTCATGACAGTTTGAACAAGTCCTCAGAGTCACCGCCGTCAACCTGAAATAGATTCTCCTCACAGTCACTTTAAAAGTATTTTGTGCCCAAGTACAAGGTCTTGCAATAGTAGAATAGAAGTACATTTTTTTTAACCTGGTTGCATCCCCCACATTGTAACTTTGTGCATAACTTTAAATGCTCTGCAGGAAATTTGTGTTGAATGGCCATGGCAATGCACTTTAAAAGTTTTCAAAGTCCAACTCGCTGTCTGAGCTGTTGAAGTTTTCTTGTCCTTGAGCTTCTTCTTTGGTTATCAGAGAATCTGAACTTCAACTTAACTGTGTGAGTGTATTCCTTTTGACTCAGCTGTTGTGAATGCACTGTGTATGGATGATTGTTTGCAGCATCTTCACCTCCGCCTTACGTCTCACACAGAGCAAAAATGTAGGCAAAGTTGATTGTTATTCCTGACCAACAGCAAGTCACAAACAGTCAATAGTATTCAATGGTTTCTTCTGTCTGCATCCATATTTCCAAGGTCAAACTCTCTCTGTTTATGTCTTCACATAGTGTAGAAACTGTATGTTCGGTTTGCTTTTTTTGATACCGCGGCAGAAAAACTCCAGGGAAAATATATGAACTAGTTGAGGCACCAATATCCTAATAACTTCACTGAACACCACATCAAGCAGCAACTTCAAAGTCAACTTTATGGAGACACTATTCCTCTGCTGTTTGTTCGACAGTTCTCTCCCCATGTTGTCCTCCCCCCCTCAGATAATAGACACAAAGAATGCCTAACAGGATTAACCTGTTTCATTATTAACCAGGCTTAAATGTTACAGTTATTAATCAGTCAGGCTTCCAATGGGTGTTATTGTTGTCAGTATCAAAAAAAGGCCTGTGCATTATGTTCAGTAAAACTTACAAATGAAAAGAACAGAACTAGGGATGCCAGGTTTGTGAATATTTGAATAATCATTTTTCATGACAATAAATCAAATAGTTTTTGAGACAATCATCAGAACTTAATTTTTTTTTCTGGCCCCAGGTTTAAAGAAGTTGTCATTCCTTTGTTACATATAGTGATGAGCATTAAAAGTCTCTAGCAACAATTCTAATAATCGTATGTTGCAAAATTACATACTTCATGTCACTGTTACCTCACCTTGGAAATTTCTTATCTGTGGATTGGAATGCAATTTAACACCCTGGCAGTGGTTGTAAGGTATCTAAAATCTGATTTCTTTTCTCCTTGTGTTTGCAAAGGGGGTGGGAAACTATTTGAATTATCAGAGAATAATTAGCAGTGACTATCAAAGAGAGTTTTTTCCATTCCAAAAAGTAACACTGGTTCAGGACTTTTCTGTGGTTTGAACATACCAGGCCTACAACTCCCATCAGACTTTAGTGTTTTTTGTTCATGAAGATAATGTCAACGTTAGCACACTCATGTCTTGGTTACAGTTAGGGATTCACATTGTAAGGTATACGATAGTCATTGGTAGATTGGTTGCTGACAGTTTCCTCTTCTATAGCTTTTTAATGCAGTTGTGACTCTTCTTCTCTTGTTATGTTGTGTGGTTGGCAAACACCTACTGCCACTATCTGGCAGGAATAGGGTACTGCAACTTGGCATAGATAAAAATGAGTACTTTGTTGGGCTTTTTATGGCTCTAATTATGGAAAAGACAGTGGATATTAGTGCTAGACAGTTTGGCAATGGTGTCATTTTTCAATGTATGGAGGATACACAGTTGATAGGGAACCCACAACAAAACACGACTGTGTAACAGGCAGCGCAGCCAGCCTGCAAAACAGAAAGGAGGATAGTGAATCAGTTATAATGTGAGACACCATAGTAAACTGCCATTCTGAAAACCCGTACCATTATGAAGTAGGCTGTATCCAGTATAACTTGGACACCTTAGCTAATTTGATTATTTTTCTGTAAACTGCAGTTGCAATTTATTGCACTGTTCTTTATTTTGCCATTTCAAGTGTTGTAAAACAAACACAAAGACACCATTTTTGATAGATAAAACATGGAATAAATATTTTAAAAAAGAAGCATTTTTCAGTTCATTTTGCACATTAGAAAAATCTACAAAAGAAACTGTTTACATTTACAATGGCACCTCAAAAAGATTAGAATATTATGAAAAAGTTAAATACTTTTCGTCACTCATTCCAGAAAGTGAAACCTAGATATTACAAGGACTCATTATACATGGAGTGAATTATTTCAAGCCCTCATTTCTTGGAATGTCGATGATTATGGCTTACAGATAATGAAGCCCCAAAATTCAGTGTCTCAGAAAATTAGAAGTTTACAATAAGAAGTCAGAAATATAGTGCTTTTGAATTG